>JAVGVS010002768.1:0-10759 GCA_032718565.1 Distichodus sexfasciatus
GACTAATGTTAGAAGCATGTACATCAAATGAAAGCCACAGTTTTGGTCCTGGAGTTATCATTTTGCATTGAATTTGCCTATGACTAGCGGAAGTTGAATATGAAGTGACAAAAGCAGTCTATTAAATAAAGGGACAACAGTCTAATAGAGAAAACTACAACCGGTAATATGTACAGTAAGGTTCAATATCATGTGCCAGCATCTTAACAGTGAAGAGAAATTACAATCAGTAATTTCTTGTATGTAACTTGTATTATTTATATCAGTCTGCTAAAATTTCATTGTCCCAGACACAGATATAGTCTACTCTATTTACTGAGGCAGAAAATGAATGTGTATTCTGGTCATATGTACTACTGAGAATCCAGATAGTTCTCTTCTTTTATATGTCATAAAGTAAGGGAGATATAGGGTCGGGGACTTTAAGGTAATTGGCAAACCTGGACATCTTTTTGGTTCTTTTATTATACCATAGACATTTGATTAAAAATGTCAAAAATCAGCAATGCGAAATAGAAAGTGAAAAGAAAATAATAATGTAAAAATTTACTATGCTTACTAGAAAAGGCTTTTTGTAATAAGGTTAAATATGGTTGTAAAAAAAGACGATCATGCATCATGTCCTTTGCATTTTTTACATTAGTGGAACCAACACTAACACTGGAGTCTTTTTCATTAGATTGTGCCCAATAGTCTGTCTCAAAGCATCAAATTTGGGACTCCTTTTGAAAGGAGTCATTTTTCCTTTACACCTGAACTGACTGGATATATTCCTTTATGATTTGCTTTGTGCTTCACCTCACTAACACCAACATTTCGGTAAAATCCAGTCTGACCAGACTACACTTGACCCAATTTGACAGGTACTGTGGCACACTGCTTTCCACTATGCTGAATCCAATCATACCTTGCCTGTCTATATTTTGTTACGTTGCTTTTCCACATGCTTGCAAGGTGGCGCAGTGGATAGCGCTGTCGCCTCACAGCGAGAAGGTGCTGGGTTCGAACTCCGGGAACGGCTGTAGGAGTTTGTGTGGAGTTTGCATGCTCTCCCTGTGTTTGCGTGAGTTTTCTCCGGATGCTCCGGTTTCCTCCCACAGTCCAGAGGCAAGCACTATGGGTTGTGTGTGATTGTGTGAGTGCCCTGCGGTGTGTTGGCAGCTGCCCAGGGTTGTTCTCCGCCTTGCACCCGTAGTCCCCGGGATAGGCTCCTGTCCCACCGTGACCCCAGTTTGGATTAAGCAGATCAGACAATGAATGAATGAATGCTATTCCACACCACTGATCTGGCTTGCACATAACATTATAAACCTTTAACTGACCAAATGTTGCCCATTTCTTGGCTCTGGCCTAGAGCAGGGAGAATGTAACGGTTTGCTCCTGTGATAAGAGGTTCACTTGGTGCAATTTCCAGACCAGTAAATACACCACTGACCAAGTATCCATAATATACCAATAAACAAAGTACTGTTCCCAAGCACTGCTCCCCACTTGCTGCTCACCTCAGCTGCCCAGTGCTACCACACGGATGGGCTGAATTTCCCTGAGGTACACAGTGTGCTGTGGTGCGTTCATGATGATAAAAAATCACTGATGCTTTAATGTCTGTATCAAGTTGTACCATGAGTTGCTTATCCACTTTTGTTCATTTCCCACCATTGTACTCAAGTCTTCCAGGTTTCAGAACAGCTTTAATTTAAGTGCTAGTACAGATCAATTGATCATATTTTTGTTTTCAAAAAAGAGGACTCGGTGAACTCTGGCTTATAAACATTATGCCAAAGCCTCCAATATCATTACACTATTTTTATGACTTATATTGCAATACATTACAATTCCTTTTACTACCCACATGTTAATACTGCAACATAAAATATTAAAGTTAAATCTTTTTCCGGTGCTTAATACGTGGAAATGCAGAAACCCGCTAAGCAGCACTGTGTTCATCCCGGTCGTTTAGTTACCAAGTTTGGCACTTTTCCGACAGCTTTCCACGGTTTGTGAATGACGCATTATTGTATATGGCAGCACTTTGCCCCACGCTGGCGTGCAGGACGTGAACTCGGTTGGGCTGTTATGGCGGTAGCACAGGAGAAGAGTCAATACAAACCCACATAGAACTCACAGTGACCCAAGGAAGACAGTGACGATATGGAAGCCTGTATTTTAAACTGTTTACAACTGCTGGCCGTTCCCGAGAAGGGGGATGTCCATAATAAAAGGAGGTTTATTCTCGCTAGGCACCAGCATCATCACCAGGTCTCTCTCTCTCTATCTCTCTCTCTCTCTCCTCAAGAGCTTTACGGACAAAGGGGCACGTTCTGACATTCAAGTAAAGTAACATGGGATTAATGTACACAATGAAAATACCTCACCACCCACCAAAAAAGTAAAACAAACAAAAACCAAAACAACAAAAAAAACCAACTCAATATAAACACCCCTGCCCTAATAAAAATAAAACAAATAAAAAATATACTGTATATGCAATAGTCTCCTAATTATCCAGAGCAGATCGAAAACAGTGCAAAGACATGGCAACAACAACAACAAATTACAAGTTTGTTCTTTTTGGAAAGCTAACAAACAAGTAAACAATCCAGTAATGCATTAATTTAATTGATTAGACACAATAGTTGTAAATGTATGCATGATGCTCTATATTCACTAAGCTTCAGTATGAAGCTTTGACAGAAGCCTTAGTAGGATGACATGATTAGCAGTGAAAACACAGGTCAGAGAACAATGTGTAACAGTTCAGCACAACCAGGTGATAGGAAAAAGGAAACAAATGAGGCTCTGACTTACAAAAGACACAAAAGACACTTCAAAATCACAAGGGTTTGAATGGGGGCAAACAAACATGACACAGGTGAATTACCTTGGCAACAGTCAAGGGGTGTGGCAATAACCAAAGGAACAAACTAGACACAGGACCCTGGAGATGTAGAGATGTGTGACATTATGGAGAGAATGTCTTAGATGTACTGTATGTTTACTACAAGTACTGTAATTAAGTATTTAATATAAACAACATATTTAATACAATACACAACATTTTACAATTTACAATACATAAATTTACAATATAATATACGAAAATATACATACAGCCAACGTGCAGGTTATGTTAGGTCATAAACAGTATCTTTTCCAACTCTGCATCTTTTTTGGACTAGTTGACATTGGATGTCAATGCAGAGACAAGATGCAATTTAACTTGATTTGCAAATCAACCCTTCTAAATAGAAGACAGGATGACTTTTCTACTGTAAACTTGTTAATACACATTAGGCTTTCCTTAGAGCTACATAAATCTCCATTTCTAGTCCTCATTCAGCAAACAGCCCATTATATATACTGCTAATACCCACATGCTCATTAAGTCACTTATTGCATAGATCAGGTGATGTACCTGTTATCTGAGCATTAGCTTGAGTTAGATAAAGATACAGTAAGTCAATACTCTGGAGCATTGACCAATGGGAGATAGATGTAAGACCCATATAGAATAACAAATAATAGTCCTCTACAACATAAATGTGTGTTTGTTGTTTGTTGCGTAATTTAACTGTATTTTATGGAGAACAGGAAAAAACAACCCATGTCTAATGAAAAACAAGATAGACTCTAATATATAACATATAAAATTTATTTTGCATCCACAAAGATATGTGTGTATGTATGTTTACTTTAAAATATTTTTTTATTGCATTTCAAAAGGTGAAAGGGTTTCAGCTCTTCTTTTTTGGTATATTAAAAAAAAAAAAACTACCCGCAGAACATTCAAATAATTAACCATGACTGGTGCCTTGTTGGTGGCTTATTGGTCCGCGTAAAGTGGTATGAGAGCGTGACTGATATGATGTCATCAATAAACACTGACAACTATTTCTAATTCTATTCTATGTTGATTCAGTTGTCTAAGGATGGCACATGCAGTCTCTCAGAGGTACTGCCAAAAATGGAATTGCCAGTGATTCTGCTCAAGTTAGTTGACCAGACATATATAAAGATATAAAACATGTCTTAAGCATAACATGAAATGCACACAATTTATGAACCATACAGATTGCAGTGGGAGTGTTTGTGAGTAATAGCAAATTTTATGCCATTACCTAGAGTTGTGGTCTCCCCCTACTTCTATTAAAATGTGTTCCTGGTACATAATGTTCACTTCACTCTGAAGGTGTGACACTGAAATTATTATTTTGCCCATAGTCTTCTGTTCTAGGTTTTCTGAGAGACACTCTGAGAAGAGACATTCCTATGATTTGATGACATGCTAGACGACATTTTGATGTACTTCATGAATGTTACAGATCTGTTTTATATGAGATTTCAGTAAGATTCAGACGTCAAGTTTTGGTTCTGTGCATGACTTTACACAGTATGTTGATTTCATCTATATTCATTTAATATACACTATGGGAATATTGCCAGGATGCACATTTGTTTGCTTGTAATAAAAGCCTGCTAGATAGTTCAGTACTCTATATAAACACAAAGAGGAAGTGTTTTGCCATTTTTTGTAACTGAAATCAACCGAGGATGAGGGCCCGTGGAAGCTAAAAGGATGTCCTTAGTACAAGGTCTGCATTAGACACAAAGCTTGACCCAAGTGTGTTCATGAGCTCACTGACAGATAAACTTTCTCTCATGTAATCACTGCTAAAGATAAGTTATCTTTAACCCTCAGATGCGGCACGTGTAGATTTCCTCAATCCATGCTGTCATTCTAAGAAGTTCTTCGAAGTATTCGGGGTAGGTTCCAAAATGAAACTTGCTTTATGTTCCCATGTGAATTGCAAATGATCTCAACCCATTCATTTCTGGCTTAAAGAATAGTTAATAGAGTTCATACAGTATAATAAACTGTATAAAAGTCATTATACAGATAATGCCTTAATATGTGTTAGTTTTATATATACTGCTGATTGCAATTTTAATTTTGTAGTAATTAAACTTCTGTTGCAAGGTTTTTGCTAAATATTTAAAGAATATTTAAATGAGATTTATATTAATGTTAATTCATTTGAAAGTAAGCAGAGAGAGAAATTCAGATAAGTGTCTTACAATCACTTATACATTTTCACCAATACTTATAACATTGATTCTAAATTCTTAACACAACAATATCACACAATTGTCAGTTAATTAAATGCTAACCCTAGATTTCAAATACAAAATACCTTTTCACAAATTGTGTCCAAAAACAAATACATCTATGTAAAATCTAGTCATCTGCACTTTATAGAATCTACAGTGTAATGGAATACTATATGAAATTTCGTTTATTTAACATCAAATTTAACTTGGAGATAACTTGAAACAAAAGTGGTGAACCTTCCCAGGAGTGACCAGCCTATCAAAAGTACTCCAAGAATGCATTGATGACACATCCAGGAAGTCACAAAAGAACCCAGAGCAACATCTAAAGAACCACAGGCCTCACTTGCCTCATTTAAGGTCCGTTTTCATGATTCACCAACAAGAAAGAGACTGGGAAAAATGGCATCCATGGAAGTGTTAAAAGGCAAAAAACACTGCTAAAAAGAACATCACAAAAGCAGTCAAACACGTTGGTGGCAGTGTGATGGTCTGGAGCTGCTTGGCTGCTTCAGATCCCGGTCAACTTGCCAGTGTTGATGGAACCATGAATTCTGCTCTCTACCAGAATATACTGAGGGCAAATGTCCGGCCATCAGTTCGTGCTCTGAAGCACAAGCGCACTTGGGTTTTGCAACAGAACAGTCATCAAAAGACACCAGCAAGTCCACTTCTGAATGACTAAAAAAAGGTTTTGGAGTGGCCTAGTCAAAATCTGGACATAAATCTGATTGAGATGCTTTGGTATGACCTGGAACAGGTTGTTCATACTCCAAAACCCTCCAATGTAACCGAAATAAAACAAATCTGCAAAGAAAAATGGGTCAAAATTCCTCCGCTGCAATTTGAAAGACTCATTGCCATTTATCACAAATGCTTCATTGCAGCTGCCAAGAATGGCAAGAGCAGTTATCAGGTTTAGCGGGCAAATATTTTTTCCACAAATGAAGTTCTGTGCTAATTTGCCCTAAGAGCATTTGGCTACACGTTTTTGTCATTGTCCCAGGCAAATGTTCTCCTGTACTGTAACACCTGTCCTCAGTGAGAAGCCTCTCTCTTCCCCTTCTTTAGGACAACTGATGTACAACACAACTGAAATTGGTGTTCTGCAGCAATGAGGTCCAGTTTGAAGCTGCTGTTGTTGTGGAAGGGGTTTTACTATATTTATTGTTTTAGACACTAGGTGTCCTATTCTGACATGTTGTATAGAAGCATTTGTTAAAAAAGACAAAAAGACCTATAGTGTTCATAGTAAGCTTGTAAGTACAGAAAACGTAAGCCTTATAGAAATGTGCTACATGACAAATTGGGTGAAAATAGCCTTTAATGTGTCAATGGTATGTGCTTAACAGACAGATGCTATTTGTGTTTAGAGTTTTCTGGCTACAAATTGGGCAAAAGGATGACGCTGCTGTTACAATATCAAGTTCAGGTTGCCCAGCAGGCAGTGTGAAGCGGCAATTGCATTGGGTCATCACCAGAGGGCCCCATTTTGTCGTTTTGTAACGCTTGTCAAAAAAAATTCACTTCACTTCACATGATGCATCCACATACTGTGTGAAAACACAGTTACCTTAGCAATTACACACCAACTGCACATGTTATAGATTCTAATGTTTAATATTACATAAAAAGATTTCAGATTTAAAATCTAATATATGCTTCTTAATGTTTTTGTCAATTGCTTAAATGCAATTCGCAACGCACTAACCTCATTCTCAAAACATAACCTTAAAACTCGAATGTATACAAGATTTTTGTTGCATATATCGGTTATATTTTACATTTACAACAAAATATATGGTATGCATTGTTTTGGGTTAAGAACATGGCATTTTGGGGATGTACATAGGTCAAGTGTACTTTCTTTCTCGGGACAATATGTTACCAATGACTTATTATGTGTTTTCGTTCATGTAATCAATGTTTTGAGAAATTTGAGCATGTTTATACGTCGGAACACATAGCCCTGCTCATCATGATCCTCTGGCCAGGTGAAGTGCTGTCTTTGATTTTATGGCTGTGAGTTCAGCACTTGGTACTGTGTACATTCAGACACAAAAGAAACTGCTTCAAAAACATACATTTACAGGCACTTAACTACATTGACCATGACATTAGTCCAAGTTGTCATTTCCAAATAAATATAAGCAAATCAGCAAACTTTTTTGCACAACAGAAACCATGTTGTCATTGCTTGCACATCACTTTTCATTCAAAAGTATTTAAAAAAAAATGTCAAAGTATTTTTGCAAAACACTAGTCACAGTGATCATTTGGTAACACCAAAATCACATCAGAGTGTCAGAGTGATTAAGCAATTAACTTCAAAATAGCTAAATTCCATCCCAAAACATTACTGAAATTGGGCCAAACTTGCAATTGGTTGCACTACTTGCTACAAATCTAACTCTCAATCACTCAAAAGTTGCTAATAGGGTATAAAAGTAGTAATAAAGTGGTGTAATTTTTAATACACAATGAAACAAGACTGGAGAGGACGTAGATGTGGACGTGGAAGAGGAAACAGTGGGCAAGGTCAAAGACAGAGCTCAGCCATAAAATTACAGCCAGTCATTGACCATGTTCATCGTCATGTGTTGCATCAATTATTCAAACATTCAAGAGAGAAAATAGTCCTGTAACATTCACTTCCTATAATTCAAATATAGACTACAGTTCTTGCAGTTATCAGATCTATATTTGCTGCAGTATTTTACATTACATACAGTATGTCTTCATAGTTTCGAAAGAACACCTGCAGTTGGCGGGAGTGGCCGCTGTTCACTGCTGACCATGAAGCTGCGATTGTTCAGATGGTGCTCGGGAACAATACACTCCGTTTACAGGAAATACAGGCTGCTGTAATTGCAGACCACACAACATATCACAATATTCATTCAGTCACTTTATCAACGGAGATATCAATATGTACAGGTAAAAAGTCACTATATGAGTTGTCCACTATACGTTTACTGTAACTCTGTGCATCAGTCAGGTATATCAGAGACTAGTCCTGTTGTATACATCCCAACAGTTGGGCCATATAAATCTGGAAAGTTTATTTTATTCTTTGATGAGATTTACAGAGCACTTCTGGAGTCTGAAGGGAGAGACAATGCTATGGAAGAGACTATGCAGAGTAAATCACATGCCTTTTTTATATCACATGACAAAATTTGTTTTCCTAATTTTTGCATTTTCATACACACCCAATAAAACACTATGCCTTCACTGAAGACGTGTTTTTGTTCTTTGTTGCTCCCTCTGTGTGTGTACTGATTTTACTGCAGTGAGTGAGTATTTTGTCTGAGAGTGGTCACTGATTGCTTGTATGTGTCTCCTGTTTGACTGATGTGCGTTACTGTTTGAGTGAATTATGCAATTTTGCAGTAGCTATTTAGTGTTTTGATTCACGTAGAGGGTTTTGCAGGGAAAATGGGGAGTTCTGCCAGATTTGTTAGTGTTCTGCAGGCTGCACGGCTGATTTGAGAATGTGGTTTTTGTTTTGAAAAAAGTAGTTAAGCGCCTGAGAAAAACTGTAAATCTAACCCTTTTAATTTTCCAGTTATTATAGTTTTTTTCAATTGCTAACAAGCACTTACCCATACTTCAGATACTTTTTCCAAACACTTAACACAGACACACACCTACAAAACACAATTGGCCAAATGGTTAATTTTTTTTCTCAAAAACACATTTTGTTAAATATATACTAGCACTTCATTTCAAAATACAATACACCTTTCTCTGCACACACTAACTTTACCAAAACACTGGAAATCTGACTCAAAATGAAATTATTCTGTCAAACAATAATGCATGTTTTCAGTTCACAAGGTACATGCAGTCAATCAAAGTGCACTAGGTTTCAAAATACTGGCAATCGTTGGCATTACAAAAACTACATAGACTTTGTTTCAGTTTTACAGGTAATTGCATGCAAAACATGCAATCCACAGTTTTTACACTGTATTTCTTGGTTGGGAACTGTATGTCCACATCTAATGTTCACATTCTAAATCATTCCAGGAAAAATCTAATCAGTTTTTTTTTCCTTTACTGTATACAAGTTTTACTGTTTTGCTTACAAAACAAACAAAATATTCATGAAACATACAAGAGCAAACACACAAAATACACTGAGCGGACACACAAAAAACAGCAACAAAAAAGCTCAGATGAAAGGGGGAACACACAAAAAACCACAAAATTATCTAACCTCAGCGATCTTCGGGGTTACGCCACGTTTTCGTCAACATCGCATCTGATGTCGTCCAAGGTGATACACCTGGGATAAAACCGCTTGGTATGATGGATTCACCCTTGGCAGTCTTCAACTGCGATGTCCCTGCAGCCAGCAGCCAGCATCCACGGCATCAAGGAGTGACATCTGGTCATGTGGCTGATGGTCATAAACCTTCCACCTCCATGCAGAAAAGAACTCCTCTATGGGATTGAGGAAAGGTGAATAGTGTGGAAGGAAGAGACGGACCAGTCTTGGGTGGACTTCAAACCATGTTGTAATCACTTGAGAGTGATGGAAAGCCACATTGTCCCAGGTGATGACAAAGGTCCTCATGTTCTCTCCCTCCTGAGCCTGCTCTGGAACCAGGTGCTGGTGAAAATCATTCAAAAAGGCAAGGAGGCGCTCGGTATTGTAGGGTCCAACCTGACATCTATGAAGGACCAATCCAGTATTTGCAATTGCTGCACACATTGTGATGTTTGCCCCTCTCTGTCCTGGCACTTCAACTGTGGCCCTTTTTCCTATAATATTCCGTCCTCGCCGACGCCTTTTGGCCATATTGAATCCTGCCTCATCTATGTAGATGAATTCGTGAGGGGCTGGATTGGCCTCCAACTCCATAACTCTCTAAAACAAAGTTTATACAAATTCATGTCACCATATACTGTACTGTAACCTATTATGTATAGGTTACCTATATGTATACTTATAGCTTACAGTAAGCTTACTGTAGAACTAGACATTGAATATATACTATACTACCTGGACATATTGTCCCCGGAACTCCTTGACTCTGTTATTGTTCCTTTCGAATTGAACAGTGTAGAGCTGCTTCATCCGTACTCTGTGTTTGGACAATGCCCGAGTAATAGTTGTGAGGCTGATGCTATTGATATTGCGAAACATCCCATGGTCCTCCACAATTCTAGTTTGAATTTCATGCAATTTTATTGCATTATTGGCTACAACCATTTCTACAATAGCAAGCTCTTGATCATTACTGAGGAGCTTTCCTCTTCCCCCAGAGGGAGGAAGATGTTGCATCCTTTGGAGGGACAGAAAAATACAGTAAACATGTGCATTACTGTATGGCCGTATTGACATGTCAAGTGAGAACAGAAACAATCCATGTAAAATGCAGTACTTACCTGTTGTCTTATTGAAAGATATGTATAATGGAGGCAACCGTGGACCACCTCAGATTGGGCTGCACTCTTTCACCAGCCTTTCTTAGTGAAAGGCCGTGGTTGATTACATGATCAATGATAGTTGCACGTATTTCATCACTGACTACTGCTCTTTCAGTCCTTGGAATGCCACCACGCATTCTTACACCTCTACCTTGTCCTCTCCTTGGGCCTGCTCCTCTCACTGCACCTGCTCCTCTCACTGCACCTGCTC
>JAVGVS010002769.1:0-10757 GCA_032718565.1 Distichodus sexfasciatus
TATATATACATACATACATACAGTATATGTGGGTATATAATGCTAATGCTAATAATATTAACTATTATTATTATTATTATAACTGCAAGCAGTTATCAACGGGGTCCAAGCACCAGCACGGCCACCTCCTGGGCGCTGCCATTCCAGAGTTAAAATGAACGTATTGTAGCGCCCCCTGTTGGTGGACATGTCATTTTTGATGTGTGGCGTCAGAGCACCTTCCCACATCAGCAGTCCAAAGGATTTCTACCAAACTTGTACTTTGTAGGCTTTACTACATGAAACGTATGTACAGTCATTACCTAGACAAACTCTACATGAAGTATGCCGAGATTTGCCGTAATCGGACAAACAGTGTCGTAAGAGTTCGTTTTAGTTTAGGTTTTTCAAATTGCTGGAAATTTTGGCATGAAATGGGTGTGGCATTTCCATTAGATCTGGAAGCTTCCAGGGAATCAGAGGAAAAAGGAATGTCAGATTTATCCCACACCGTTCAGGAGCTACAAGCTAAAACGTATATTGGTTTGCAGTAGCGCCACCCATAGGCGGTCATGTGCCATTTTTGGTCTCCGAGGTCTGACACGCAATTCTGGTCAGTCCGCCGTACGGTTTCACTATAACGTGTACAGTTTAGTACCCCCTTTGTGCTTGGACCCCTAATCATAATGATAATTAAAAAAAAATAATAATAATAGTAATAATCAAACCCATGGTTGCTTATCTGTAATAAACTCTGCCATCAGGGCAGTTGATAGTGTAGGCTGCCGGTTCAAGTCCCGGCCCGGTTAAGGTACCACTGAGGTACTCATGAGCTTCCTAGGCGCTGCCAAAAAAATGCCACCCACTGCTCCTTTACGGATGGGTGAAATGCAGAGGTCACATTTGGTTGTGGTCCACTGTGTGCTGTGCTGTGTTCGCAATGACAAATAAATACTTGCTTAAATTCACTGAAATTATTTATTTGCAATGAACTCCTGTCAGGCGATGATATCGTGACACTGATTTATCTGTCGGTTTGGTTCTGTATTTAGAGACATTGGGAATATATCGGTTCAGAATATTGATTATCGGCCTCACTGATTAAGAATAATCGTTATTGGTATCATCCCTGGTCATCCCTGGTAACCGTATTGGTCGACCCCCTCTAGAATACACACCTCCGTTTCTTTTTTTTGCCACCTTACTTCAATATTGTGGTCGTCAATAGCAACCATATTTTGTCTTTGGCCTCTCAGGTTTCATGCATGCTAATGTTGCTACCCCTTTAAAGGGCAAATATGGTTTTATCTAAAAAGGTTAGCAGCGGAATGAATAAATTTGCATGTGTTTCGTCGCATAAGCTACTTACGGTGCAAGATGCGAGCGGAGATAAGAGCGACTCTGAGGCTCGTTTTCGAGAGAGGAAAAAGAGAGATAAGAGAATTAGTTTGTATATCTTTGTAACTTGGCTATCGGACGGATTATCTGTGGAATAATGGCTTTTCTGCTTTTTAGCAAAGTCGGTGCTGTCAGTGGATTAGGAGATAGCAAACTTCCCTTTTTGCCGTTTGATGGACGGGGTTGTGTCCGGCCGCATGAGGCTATCTTGCCGAAATCTTAATATTACAGAACGACGTAAACAAGATCGCAATCGGAGAGTTTTTGCCACGCTATCTGAATATCAGATTTATGAGCTGCCAGTGGTTTTAAACGGTAGCTTTTCAAACCACAAGATGCTTCTGACTAAAAATAGCTTACAAGCTACAAGCTACTGTTTAGCTAAGAAAAGTAGCTAAGATACAAGCTGCTGTTTAGCTAGGAAAAGTAGCTAAGATACAAGCTGCTGTTTAAACAAGGTAGCTAGCTAGACTACAAGCTACAGAGACAAAGTTGCAACTGTATCTAAGCAGTTTCATCCAATAATAGTTCATATTTGTGCTGTAGAATACTCAGTGATTTAATTTGAAAGTAATATAAAGCTAGTTTTAACATTGTAATGAAGAAAGGATTAAATTTGCGTACGTTACGTTCGAATATGTAAGTTTTAGAATTGCGTCCGTCTTGTCCAAGGTGCTCTCAATTCTCCGACTCCATATCGCAGCTGCTAAAAGCATGCTGTGATGCAAGGACGTGTGGTGCCCATCTTCTGCCAGTTCAACTCCGATCAGAAGCAGTAGCAAGTCGAAAGTTCTCATCTTTAAAATGATAGAGAAATAATAGCATTCTCTGTAACAGTGTAGCATTTTGCGGCGATTTTATCGCAATTTGTAAAAATATTAAGTAGCTACAATACTAGTAGCTTGCGTAAAATGATACATTTCAGTAGCGAGGCGCAGTGTTGAGGAGTAGCTTAAATGAACAATGTGACTGAATTAGCTACGTTTTCCAGTAGCTTATCAGTCGCAAAGCTAGTGCAGCAAAGTACTGATAAGCTACTGGGGAAAAGTAGTTAACTTTAGCTACTCTTCCTCAACTATAAGCCCCGCTACTGAAATCCGTCGCTTTACACACACACACACACACACATATTTCTCCGTATTCCGTCATTTTTGCGACCCTATTTTCGAGGAGCGACCCCTCCGATCCGTTACGCTCGGAAGCAATTTGGCTTTCTCGTTTTCCCAGAATTCCGTCTGTGGCGTGACATTGGCCGATTTGACCCAACACCAGGCCTCAGAGGTCGGCTCGGGTTCCGAGTTTGTCAGCTTCTTGGGGAATACGGACGACGGATTTGCCTCAAAGCTTTGGTAAGTGAGAGCCTCGGCTCGGGACGAGAGAGAGGTTTTGATCGGCACGGCGGTTGCCACGGAAATGGGTTTCTCCTGATTTAGCATCGACACCTTCTCGTCCTCGGAGGGTCACGCGGCCTACAAACAGCGTTAATAACAGGGGTCGACCGATTTTTGTTTTTGTCGGGACCGATACTGATTATTACAAATACTTCAACACCCACCCATTTGTATTAATTGGAGTAGTTATCCTCATCAGACCATAAAAATAAATGCAGGGATGCACGATAACATCGAAATCGTAACCGACCGATGCTCAGATTTCTCCGATATTTTTCAGCCGATATTTGATGACGCATTTATTGTACATTGGAAAGGTAGCACTTGTGCCAGACATGGGATTTTATACGACCCGCAACGTCTGCCCTAAAATGTGGCGGGTTTTTTTGAGCCAAAATCTGAGCGCGCAATGTAACATTCGCGAGGAAAATCTCGTCTTGCGTGTTTGCCTCACTTAGCGTAAGCGAGCTCGCGCATGGACCGCGTCCTGAGCTGCGTACTACCGCACTTAATAGTATGGTAGGTAAGTTGCTCTTATCATACTTTTCTACGTGGTAGAATGGATCTCAAGTCATAGCCGGGGTTGTAGCTTAACGACTCTCTACGCACTAGGTAGTGCACATGGAGTGTCACGCACCCTATTTGACTTGGTACACCACATAGAGCGGGAAGTGACTTTCTTAAAACGTTGAGCACTACGCTCGAAATGTTCTACTGACCGCTACTTCTCTCCAACTCTAAAACGGTCTGCTGTGCTTATATACGCGTGTTTTGGTACGTGCACTCGTTCGCGAGTTCTGTCCACTTTTCCTTCCGTAGACGGAAATTTCGGGAATTTACTGCACGGCCGCTGTTCATCACAATGCAACCAAATTCCATGTGATTTGAGAGCCCATGAGCCTCTTCGCATATCTGTGACCGTTATGGCCGTCGTGACTCCATCTCGCAGCTGCCCAAAGTGCGCTGTGATGCAGTGAAGTGACAGAGAAAGGGAGAGAATGATGGAGATGAAAGAGAGGATGAGTATGTGTATTACAGAGAGGGTGTGTGTGAGCGTGTGAGTGTGTGTGTGTGAGAGAGAGAGTGTTTACACACTTAAGTAAGTGAGTCAGTGTGTGTGGGTGCTTGGTAGCATGAGTTCATGAGTGTGTGTGTGTGTGTGTGTGTCAGTGAGAGAGTGTGTGTGGGTGCACATGAGTTCACATGAGTACCGTCTCCAAGCACTGTCATGTTACATCACTATTTGTAATAAAAAAAAAAAAATAGTTGCAGTGTTTTAAAAGTAGCTTCTCTACTGACTAGCTACGGAAACAAGATAGTTAAGTTAGTAACGTCGCTAATTCGTGTGGCTACTATTCGAGGAGTGGGCGGAGCAAGATGGCCATCGTGGTGGGCGCGGTGTTGACCTTGGCTGTATGGCTGTTCGTTTCTACGTGCACAACTGCGTTAAGTCCCACTCATCATGGGTCATGTTTTTTCACTTACGTACTTTTTATCAAGATTTCGACACTCCCCACTTGGTTTCATATTTTGAGATTTGTTCGTAGCTAAGAACAGAATACATGCTGAAAGTCTGACTTGGGGTCATGATCATTTTGAGGCCTTTACTTACTTTCAGTTCGTAAAAAAGAAATTTGCTTGTAAAACTCACTTACACAATTTTCTCTTAATGTTCATGTTCTAAATTTGTCTTTGGGTAAGAACGGAAAACGTGATGTATGTACACAACCGTGTTAAGTCAAACTCTGGGATTATAATTCTTTTGAGGCATCATTTACTAACTTTTCGTAAAAAGAAATTTGTTCGTAAAACTCACTTACGCAATTTTCTCTTTATGCTCTTTTATTTGTAATGTGTTTGTAAGTATCAACGTAATCCATGATGTATGTGCAAAACGGTGGTAGCTCCATATTGAATTAAGGCCTTATTTTATAATGATTCATAAGAAGAAATTTGTTCGTAAAACTCACTTACGCAATTTTCTCTTTATGCTCTTTTATTTGTAATGTATTTGTAAGTAACAACAGAATCCATGATGTATGTACAAAACGGTGTTAGCTCCATATTGAATTAAGGCCTTATTTTATAATGAATTATAAGAAGAAATTTGTTCGTAAAACCCACTTATGCGGTTTTACATTTTAAAACATTTACCTGTAAACTCAGTGGAACATTTGCAAACAAAATCTCATATCTGGGCGCGCTCAAATATTCCCATCGACAGTGTATTTTGCGACATCGAAAAATAAATGTATTTTGGTTTGTCGATATATTTCCACGTAGGTTGAAAAGGTTGTTGGGTTCGATTCGTTTTACGGTTAATTGGCCAACTTTTAAGTATGCTAGCTACCGCTCTGTCGCATTGTTGCCATTCCTGTTTCTTCACCCCACAAAAGTTGCAGTCCTAGGAAAAACAGGAAAGTAGGAAGTATGACCTACCTGAAGGCTTTGACTGTCTGTGTGTGTGTGTGTGTGTGTGTGTGTTTGTTTTTCGGTGTGTGTGTGTGTGTGTCCGTGTCCGACCAACAAAACAGGTTTCACGAGTTTTGATGTTCAAATTTATTGGCCTGTCTTTCATGTCCTGACGTGTTCACACACGCACACACACCCTAAAGTTGAACATTTCGTTTCACTTGAGTTTTCATTCAAAAAGGGAAACGTTTTTGCTGGTTCTTTTTCCAAAAATCTGCTTGTGTTTTAGTTTTAAAGAATAAAAAAAAAAATGTCGAGATCAGATGCAAACTCATTCATGGTTTCGCTTCAGATTTTATCACTTCTCTTTTATCTCTTCTCCCTCTCTCTTTTTTATCTAGGGCATGAACAATGAACAGATCACATTCCTGTCCAATCAGGAGAAGCCGAGGAGTGGGCGGAGCAAGGCGGGCGTCGTGGTGGGCGTGGTCTTGACCTTGCTGGTGTTAGCAGCTGTAGCTGGAGTCCTCGTATGGCTGTTTGTTTGTACGTTCACAGCTGTGTTAAGTCCAACTCTGGGTCATGTTTTTAAAAAGTCTGATTCAGTATCCTCTTAAGAAAAAATTTGTTCGTAAAATCCACTTGCGCAGTTTTCATCCGGATTCCAACATTCCCCAACGTTGTCATTTTTGAAATTTGTTCGTAAGTAACAACGGAATCCATAATGTATGTACACAAATGTGTCACATCTAACTGTAGGTCATGTTTTTTAAGGCTCATATACCAATGATTCTTAAGAAGAAATTTGTTTGTAAAATCAACTTACGCAATTTTCTCTTAATGGTCTCATATTTGAAAATTATTCTTGAGTAAGAGGTTATCTATAATGTATGAACACAACTGTGTTCAGTCGAACTCTCGGTTAAAATGATTTAAGGCCTCATTAACGGTTCTTAAGAAGAAAATTCTTTCTAAAGCCCACTTACGCAGTTATGTCATCTTGTTATCATATTTGAGATTTGTTCGTAGCTACGAACAGCATCCATGATGTATGTACACAATTGTGCTAGATTAACTCTGGGTGATAGTTATTTTGTGGCCTCATTAACTAACAATTCTTAAGAAGGAATTTGTTAGTAAAACCTACTTACGCAATTTTCTGTTAACAGTGTCTTATTTGAGATTTGTTCGTAGCTAAGAACAGAATCTAAGATGTATGCACACAACTGTTTTTATGTCGAACTCTGGCTCATAATGATTTGAGGCTACCTTTACCAACCGTTCTTTTACCAAATTTTGTTCATAAAACCTACTTACGTAGTTTTTGCCTACTTACGCAATTGTCTCAGAAGATAGCATGATATGTTTTAGTTCTGATTCTGGCTGCTCATTCAAATTGGATGTAGTTGGAACCAGAAGAAATAGTTTCACACAGTTGTCCTAGAAGGCAGTATTGATTTTTTTTTCCCCCCCATTTATGGGTTCAGTTGCACGTTCACACTGAAACGAGAACCGGAACTGGAACTAAAACAATTTTACACGATCTTCTTGTGTATATATGTGACCGGAACCAATTTTTTCACACCATCTTGAAAACAAAAATATTGTTCTATTCGGACCTCTTACGTTTAATTAAGAAAAATATTGCTGCTCTCTTTTCCAGTTAAAAACAAAGAGACCCGGCAGACTGCGGCGCCCACCTTGTCGCCTCTGCGCAGACCCACAACGCAGGTCTTCAGCGGGCAGATGAGGCTGCTTGACATCCCGTATGGCCCCGAGTTGGAGAACCCGCAAAGTTCAGAGTTTAGCGGCACCGCAGACGCCCTGCAGAACATCGTGAGTTTCTGGAACTTGACGTTTACATTTCAAAGCAGTGCGGATCTCATCCCTGCTTCCGAAGTTACTCTCAAGCCAATCGCAGCTAATCAGGAGCTTAGTAAAGACTGAAATATTAGTTGGGTTCATCAGTGATAGTGTCAGATGAAGATATTTATGTCTTTCAAAAACTCATTTCTCAAAAATGCACTTGAGACAAGGTTCTAGAATAACCCAAGAATTGAGGAATTGAGAAATCGTAACTTTTTAGAAAAAAATGACAAGAATCAACCAGTCACACACACAAGTCTCCCCTCACAGTACTGCATTTATATATTATGACTATTATTATTAGCAGTCGGATTATACTTTTTGCAGATCATAATCATAGCAGCTTTAGTTATGTGTAACTGTATGTAATTGTATACGTTGTTATTATTACAAAATTCTGATCATTTCACATTTTGGTCGGTTTGCTTAGGGCAGTTCTTGCCAAACTTGCTCTGCTTTATGTAGCTCGAATTTTTCCATTTTTGAGCCACTCTCCCCTTCACATTATAACCCAAACCAAAAAAAGTCACCTTTACAGTGAAATTATTAAAAGCGATGTGCATCATGTATCTTCCACTTTTACAGCGTAACAGCAAAAGTGGCTTTAAGACCATAAAACCAACCCCGTTAACAGAAAACGACTAAAACCTGAACGTTTGTTGAATTAAAAAATGACGCATTTAATCCACCCCCCCTTTTTTTTAGCTTGTAACAAATAGTAAAATTATTTACCCTAGCAAGGTTTCTGGATTTATAAATAACGTCTTCACATTTTGCTCCCAAGAAGCCAGATATTCTCGTGTTTTTAATATAGTCTTGAAGAATAGTATTTGAATTATGATGGTTTTGTTCAGGAAATTGAAAAAAACAATGTAAATATATGAACATTTTTGAGAAATATATAGGAACGAGCCGCTTTTCAACACTTCTCATTGGTTAAATATTTCTTTAAACTGTCAGGCCAAAGTGAAGACTGACCAGTAGAACTGTTTTTGTGACAAAATATAAAAATGATCAAAAATAGACTAACAAGGCATAATACAATATTTTATTTATGTATAAATATACAATATTTTATGTATTGAACATTTTATTTTATGATGAATTAGGCTTGTTATAGGTTATTGATATTATAGGTGCTTATGTGTAAATATAGTATATATACATCTATTTATCCATGTTTCAATGTATATACATTTAGGTATAGTGTATTTAGAGTATATACATATACATATGTTTTTTAATGCATGTTTCAATGTATATACATTTAGGTATAGTGTATTTAGAGTATATACATATACATATACATATGTTTTTTAATGCATGTTTCAATGTTTATACATTTAGGTATAGTGTATTTAGAGTATATACATATACATATGTTTTTTAATCCATGTTTCAATGTATATACATTTAGGTGTAGTGTATTTAGAGTATATACATATACATATGTCTTTTAATGCATGTTTCAATGTATATACATTTAGGTGTAGTGTATTTACAGTATATACATATACATATGTTTTTAAATCCATGTTTCAATGTATATACCTTTAGGTATAGTGTATTTAGAGTATATACATATACATGTTTTTTTTACCCATGTTTCAATGTATATACATGTAGGTATAGTGTATTTAGAGTATATACATATACATATACATATACATATACATATACATATGTTTTTAAATCCATGTTTCAATGTATATACCTTTAGGTATAGTGTATTTAGAGTATATACATATACATGTTTTTTACCCATGTTTCAATGTATATACATGTAGGTATAGTGTATTTACAGTATATACATATACGTATGTTTTTTAAATCCATGTTTCAATGTATATACATTTAGGTATAGTGTATTTGTTTCAATGTATATACATTTAGGTATAGTGTATTTACAGTATATACATATACGTATGTTTTTTAAATCCATGTTTCAATGTATATACATTTAGGTATAGTGTATTTACAGTATATACATATACATGTTTTTTTTTACCCATGTTTCAATGTATATACATGTAGGTATAGTGTATTTACAGTATATACATATACGTATGTTTTTTAAATCCATGTTTCAATGTATATACATTTAGGTATAGTGTATTTGTTTCAATGTATATACATTTAGGGATAGTGTATTTACAGTATATACATATACATGTATTTTACCCATGTTTCAATGTATATACATGTAGATATAGTGTATTTACAGTATAAACATATACTTTTTTTTAAAAATACATACATATATATCTTTATCTATACGTTTTTATTCTTGGTTATAGATTTTGTCCATCAGGTGGTGCTATACAACAGTTAAAAAGCAAGCAGCGCTGAACTATTTGTTCGAAGTCTCCGTGTGATGTCTTCTCTTAAAGGAGACGTCTATTCAGTCGCAGCTGAAATCCATTAGAAATGAGTTTTCCGCTGCTCAAGGTGAAACGTGCTGCGTTCTCTTAACAAGCAAACGCTGAATAATTACCAGGAAATGCATGCTGGTAACAGGTGCATTGTGGGTCTGTTTTTTACGCTTTGCATCCTCTTTCTCTCTTTCTCTCTCTCTCTCACACACACACTTTTCTCTGCGCATATGCGCGTACAAGGATGAGAGCCTCTTTAATGGACTCCATTATTCTGCGTATTCCCGGTCCATCTGGCCCTGATAAAAACATCAGATCTTGAAGTATCCGCGCTTCGTATTCATGTGAATAATTCCAGGCCTTGAGGAGTGTGTGTGTGTGTATGTGTGTGTGCGCGTACGTGTGTGTGTGTGTTTCACATTTGGACATTGAAATATACAAGAAAACACTGATGTACAGTATATCGCTAGCCAAGTCGGCTTAACTCTGGACCCCTAGCTATCGTTTTATCAGGTTACAACTCCATTAGCGAGAGAAAATATACCACGTCTTGAGCCACGTCTCATTTATATATACTGTTCCTACAAACCGCCAGACTTTCTCCTATTTTTATGTAGTTTTGAGAAATACTGTTGGCATGTACGGTAGCCTACTGTGCAGAAGTCCCCAACACGGGGAGAGCATGCACACTCCACGCAGAAGGAGCCCGCCACACCGCCCACCCCGGGACTCGAACCCAGGACCTTCTTGCTGTGAATCTTCAGCGCTAACCACCGCTCCAAAATGTATTCTATGTATAGCTTCCAATGTGTCAGGATTGTTTTATTTATTTATTTATTATGTAGTCTTTTAGGAATAATATTTACACTTACAATGCTTTACAAAATTCTTTGTCCATCCCTGATATTTTTAGTTTTGCTTCCAAAGTGCTAGATTTTCTCCAGTTTGTTTATTTATTTCTTTGTTTGGTTGTTATGTCGTCTTGAATAATATTTACATGTAAAGTTCTGTGCACTAGTCTTAGAGCCACCTCTTATTTTATATATGTGCTTTCTTTCTAGAAAGCAATACTTTCTTATTTAATTACTTATTTATTTTTGTGTAGTCTTGAGGAATAATATTTACGGTTACCATAGTTTTACAAAGTTCTTGAGCTTCCCCACTTATTTTGTTTGCATATAAAGTGCTAGATTTCCTTGTATTTATTTATTTATTTACTTATTTATTTAATCTTATGTAGTCATGAGGAATATTTATTTAATTTTTGTAGTTATATTAAGTACATATACTGTACAATACTATAGAGAAGTCTTAGGACCACCTCTTATTTATACTTTCC
>JAVGVS010002770.1:0-10749 GCA_032718565.1 Distichodus sexfasciatus
TCCACTGCATGCTAAGAATTTTAGCAAGAGTTCTGACATTTCCAACACAGCAACAAGTCAAGCGAGTGTGAAAGCAGAGTGGAGCGAGGGCAGAGCATTTCCAGCGTAGTGCACAACATTTTTAGTAAAAGTCACTTCCCACCCTATGTAGTGTACTAAGTCAAACAGAGCACATGTGACTCTCCATGTGCACTACCTAGTGCATAGGGAGCTGTTAAGCTACAACCTTGGCTATTTCCTGAGATGCATACTACCACATAGAAAAGTATGATAAGGGCACCTTACAAAATACTATTAAGTGCAGTAGTACACGGCTCGGGACACAGCCCACGTGTGAGCTCACATTCACTAAGTGAAGCAAACACATCGTTTAGTAGTTAAAACATTTTCATGTGTGCAGCAGAGTTGAGCGTAAAGACGAGAGATTTTGCTGGTGAATGTTCCACTACGTGCTCAGAATTTAGGCACAAAATAACACCATGCGTTTTAAGAGAGAAGGCGCGGGCCGTATAAAATACCACCTCGGACTCTGGACATGCCTGACACAAGCGCTACCTTTCACACGTATAATAAACAAGTCATCAATTACGATCTGCAAATATTGGTCAAATCTAAGTATCGGTCCGATGTCGATAGTAATCCTAAAATTATTGTTCATCCCTAGTGATAATATTTTACTGTAAATATGAAATAGGGTATTTTTGTTGTAAAAATGCTGGACATAGCTGGCAACTCTGAGGGCATGGTCCCTGCAAAGCTTCATTAAAAACAGATATTCTTTTCTCTTCTCTTCCCTCTGGTTGCTTTGCCAGTACAGCACTTGTTCCTGGAGCAGACCATTTTGTATCTAAAAATAATCTTCTTCTCCTTCTTCTTCTTCTTCTTCTTCTTCTTCTTCTTCTTCTTCTTCTTCTCTGTGTAGTGGGTTTGATGTGTCGTCCTGCTGGAGTTCAGCATGTTTTAGGGTAAAGCCGTTTAAAGGAGATGTTTTCTCTCTGTCTCCTGGTCACTGCTCTGGTGTTGTTCTCCCGGATTACAGCTCGCGGTGCAGCTCTGCTGTTTATTTACTCTGCAGGAGTTGGTAAATATTGAAGAGCAAAAGAAAGACAGGCTTCTGTAGTTTAGTGTAGAGTTATATTCTGTGAAGTGGAGACGCTGCAGTGTTAGCAGCTTATGCTTGAGTCTGAGTAGCTGGAGCCTGTTTTTGTGCGAGTGCTAGATTTGTGCATGCACATACAGTATATTTTTACATTAGTATGAGATTTTTTCCTGTGAGCATGAGATGTTTTTGCATGGGCTTGAAGCGTTTTCTCAAAGTGTGAGAGGATTTTGCCAGAGCTTGAAATGAAATTCTTTTGTGTGAAAATGAAATGTCTTTGAGAAAGGAAAACATGTTATTATAGTTCATGTTATGTGAACATGACAATTTTATTTGTGTGAACACATGATTTTTATTTTTTTATTAGTTTATTCATGTGAACATGAAATTTTTATTTGTGATCACATGATTTTTTGTGTGAGCACAAAATTTTTCAGTGTGAGCACGATTATTTAAAAATGTGACCAGTTTGTTCATGTGAACATGAACTTTTTATTTGTGTGAACATGATTTTTTTTAGTGTGCAACCAAAATCTTTTCTAATGAACTATTAGCATTTGGGGTTGAATTTAAATTTTGTCTCTGGAGTGTGTCCACCTCACTGTCGGATCCCTCACCGAGAAAAGTGAAGAAAATAACGCAGGAAAACAAGATTTCTTTCCCCACACATCCATATGCAAATCTGACATTTGCGCTGGCTGAGCGCTGTGTGCTGTACATACAGTGGGGGGCGAGGAGCCGATGGTAGTGGAGGTTGAGACGGCTGCGGTGGTAGCGTCCGGTCGGACCCCCTGCAGAATGCTGGCTCCTGGCAACACTTTAATCACATGGTTGATTTCATCAGGTTTCGCAATGGCGCCGGAAAGTTTTGCGTTACAAGCCAGAATAAAAGCCAGGCATGCTGTGATGTTACGGTTATGGACGGCGTCTCCCCTGGACAAAGCCAACCAAACGCTTGGGAGAGGGAATAGAGGGACGAGCCAGAACTGATCTACCCAACTCTACAGCCACTCTGTCACACAGTTGTGTAATACCAGGAAAATAAACACCTAACGTCAAGTGGTGGAGAAAAACACAAAAGTGAAAATGGACATGACCAAATGTGAGCTCTGCATTTGACCCATCCGTGAAGGAGCAGTGGACAGCTTTTTGGGCAGTGGTTGGGAACAATACCTTGCTCATTAGTTTACCAGCCCAAAAAATCGAACCTGCATTTTTCCCATAACGGGGCCAACTCCCAAACTGTTGGTAGCATAATGGTTAGGCCGTTCGCTCACTACAAAATATTTGACCCATCCATGAAGCAGCAAAATTCAACTCCCTAACCCTGTTGCTGTGTTTTTAGTCCACAAAAATCACAGAATTTTGGGATTGCCCAAATAGTGTCTTTTTCTGCTTGTTCTTCTCATTTTTTGGCACTTCACCCCTGCCACATTTTTTGTTGTTGAGTGAAAGTAAGTGATTATTTATCATTGTGAACACACCACACAGTGCACCACAACCAAATGTGACCTCTGCATCTGACCTGTTAAGGGGCAGTGGGCAGCTACCATGTGGTTGGGGATGGTACCTTGCTCATGAGTACCTCAGTGGTAAGTTTACTGGGCTGGGATTCAAACTAGCGCCTTCTGATCACAGGGAGAACACCGACCCATTACGCCACCAACGGTACTTGGCTTAAATTTTCAGCTGATTGACCAAAACTGGGGTATTGTGTTTATTGTCAGTAACCAAACTGCATTTCCTACCTTTTTCGGGTCAAAAGATCTATAGTTGCCCATTTTGGCCATTGGGGGAATCTCACAAGGAGATCTGTGCTATTACACTTCTTGTGATTAGCAGGTTCCTGATGTGAGTCTATCAAGTTAGCTGCTCATAGTTTAACAGCTTTCTCAACTCTTATCCGCCCCGTTTTTCATGTGTTTTCAGCCCCCTTTAATTAATTGATCTTAGACAAACACTGTCATTTTGGAACAGTTGGTAGCATAACGGCAGTTGGTTCTGTGAACAGAGGATCACCAGTTGTCCTGGACCAGTAAAGGTATCACTGAGGTACTTATGAGCAAACTACTGTGCCCAAGGTCTGCATTTGACCCATCTGTGACTAACTCAGCAGTGTTTGGGGATGGTACCTTGCACACGAGTACCCCAGTGGTACCTTTACTGGTCTGGGACTTGAACCGATGACATTCTGATCACGGAGTCAACTCCCTAACCATTACGCTACCGACTACCTTCGACTGCACCAATTGCGTACTCTGCTGGGGTGTGTTCAAAATGACAATCACTCACTTAAATTAATGAAAGGCCCCTATTATGAAAAATTTACTTTTTCTGTTCATCCATTTGGGTCTGTACTGCCTCTACACACACTGTAGGTTTCATAAAAATGGTGAATTGTGTTAGTATTAATTCATGAATGTCAGAAATCGTGTGCTTAAACGAGCTGTTTAGATTTCTCCCCTACTTCTACATCACAGTAGGGTACATTTGAATAACTCCAACCTCCTATCTGAGAAGCTCCGCCCACCAGGTAGAACTGCTAGCGCTACCTGATCCGCCACGTTTTCTCACCAGCGCTACTGTAGGAATCGCAGTGCAGAAGTCTAGCGGCGGAGTGTTGTGTCGAACATGTACGACTGGATGGATGGAAGCAGCAGCATGTGGATCGTTTTCACGTGAGGTAAACTCTCGCCGTGCTGTCTACACTACACCCAGTTCCGGAGAGAGGGGTGTGGCCAGCAGCAGCTCATTTGCATTTAGAAATACTAATGAAACACAGCCTGTTCTGAAAGGGACTGAAATAGAGGAGTAAAAAGCAGGTGAAAATGTCTAATCTGAGAGGTGTTTACAGTAAACTACATCAGAGACACGTTTAGTGGAACTCATAGGCCTGCTTTAACTTGGTGAAAACATGAGGAATACAGTATGGCAGCTTTAAGTCATAAGCTCTTTGGATTCATTAGTGTTGAGTAAATATTTATTAGTTTCTATGTATGATTTTTAAGCAGCATGTTAAATAAAATCCACAAGTTGTGAAAAGGCATGAAAAGCAGGTGGAAACAGACGTTTACCGTCATCTTTCTCTCTATTTTCATCTCTCTCCTTCTCACACACAAACTCCATCCCTGCTCCCGTCTTTCTCTCTCTCTCTCTGTGGTGTGAACTGTAATCCTGACTCGTGTTTAGCGTCGCCTCTGGGCTCTTTAGTGCACGTGTCGAAAGTCGAGTTGCTTAGCGCTCCTTTAAACGCTTCCTTTCCGTGAGCGGGAGATGCGACCCGCGTGGCCGATCACGTTAAAAACAGACACTCGGGAGTCACATCCGTCTCGCTCATTTGCATAATTCCGTTCGGCAATCCGGGTAAAGAAGAAAAGAGGCAGTTGGAGTGGAAATGGGAGGGAAAGAGAGGGATCAGTAGTTTATTTCAACATCTCCTCGCTGCCAACGTCATCCAGCAGGCGGTTTGGGGAGGGTCGTCCCCTGTTTAAATTCCCTCTGGAGTTGTCGCTGCGAAATTTCCATAAAGGACAGCAGAAATCTAGTGGGACAAGCCTGAGACTGGAGGAAAATATAAACATGAGTTATGTGTGTGATTAAAATCGTTTTGTGTGGGTATGAGACACTTTTGCGTGATCAAGAGACACTTTTGAAAGAGCACAAAATGTTTTTGCGCAAGTACAAGATGCTTTTATGTGAGCTTAATATGTTTTTGCATGAATATGAGATTTTTGCATGAGCACAAGATAATACTTGCATGAGCACTAGAGATGTTTTTGAGTAAGTGCGAGATCTTTATGTGTCAGCTTAAGATATTTTTTGTACAGTATCTTTTTGCTCGAGTGCAGTTAATTTTCGCGTTGAGAGTAAGGAACTTTAGCATGAAAGCAAGATGTTTTCGCATGAGCACGAAATGGTTTAACATGAGAACAAAATGTTTCTTGCATCAGAACAAAATGTTTTTGTGCGAGCATGTTTTTGCGTGAATGCGAGATGTTTTCATGTGAGCTTAAAATGTTTTTGCGTGAGCTATTTTTGCTTAAGCATTACAAAGATGTGTAAGCACAATGTCAGCTTGAGATATTTTTTACATATCGTTTTGCACAAGTGCGTGCCACCATGAGACACTTTTGCATGAGTATGAGAGGTTTCTCTCATTTCTCACCTCCACTCATTTGAATTCCCTCTGGAGTCACTGTCCACAGCTCCGGCTAAACTCCCGATAAGAAAAGGAGTGTTGTAGTGGCTCTCTTAATCTCTCACAGCCTCATCAATAGTTTGGCACTTTTTTTCATCCCCTTGCGCTCACTCCCTCGCTCCCTCCCTCCCTCCCAAAAGAAGGATTGATCGTTTAGACTTTGTGTTTGCACGGCGTTCTTGCACCACTCATTACTGTTCCAATTAGGATCCCTCCAGAGAGTCGGAGCAAAGGAGCGAGTGACAGAGGAAGAGGAGGAGGAGGAGGAGAAGGTGGAAGGGTGACAGGGGACGAAGGAGGGGGGAATGCAAAAGGAGTTGACCCCGCTGCAGCGAAAACATCAAGCAGCGAGTGCTCGACAAGCTGACCTCTGACACCGACTCATTACAATCGAGGGGGGCAGTGAGGGTGAGAAAGCACCTCGACGGATGAGAGGATTAAGTCGGAGCGCAGACTTCTGGCTGAGAGGGAGAGTATGTGAGGGAAAAGTGTGTGCGCGAAAGAGAGGGAGGAAAAGAGGGAGGGGGTAAGGGGTGAGTGGGTGGGGTGTTTGGAGGGGGTGCAAGTTAGTGCAGCCTCTTGCCAGCGAGAATGAAATAATTGCAATCTCGCCTCCTCATGAATTATTAAGCAGCCCCCAGCCTGGTTTAGCCGGAGTCGGAAAAATGCTGCGTTTTCATCCGCGGTGCTGAAAGGGAAAGAGAGAGCACAAGAGGAGGAGGAGGAGGGCAAGCGGCACGCCAGTCTTTTTCTTCTTCTTCTTTTTTGACAGCTGTATCTCTGTTGATTAACGGGACTCCGGCACGACAAGGTGCAGCCAGCTCTTCAGCATCGGAATCGGTGGCGGCGGAAGCGAGAGACGGCACCTCAGACACTTTTAGCGTCGCCGCGGAGACAGCAACGGTAGGAGAGGAGTGTGTGTGGTGTGTGTCACTCTTTCTCTTTCTCTCGCTGCCTTTTGCTCTTCCCTCCTCTGTTCCTTTCTACCTCTCTTTCTGGAGTTGAGCGCTTGTTTTGGCAGAGCAGTGCTGGGAGAATCACCCGAGAGCGTGGGGGGAGCAAGGGTCCGGAACTGTTACCCAGAAAAACTCAAACAAAACAAAACCAAAAGAAAGCAGAACCCGGCCGCCCCCATGCCGATCGAATTCGTCTGCAAAATCAAGTTCGCCGAGGAAGGAGACGATGAGAAGAAGAAGCAGAAAAAGGGCAAGCGACAAGACGGGGACAAGGAGAGCTTGATCGAGGAGAGCTGCAGCGCCCCGACCAAGGACCTGGCTGGATTTGCACGCTCCTGCTCGCTCCACGGCATTGACCACATCTTCGTGTCGGGGCGTCTGGGCGTCCGGCAGAGCCTGTGGGCGCTGGCCTTCCTGGCATCGCTGGCGCTCTTCTTGTACCAGGCAGCCAAGTGTGCTGTGTCCTACCTGGAGCACCCACACGTGACGGCACTGAATGAGGAAGCCAGCCCTGAGATGGTGTTCCCCGCCGTCACCATCTGCAACATCAACCGCTTCCGCTTTTCTGCCCTCACCGACGCCGACATCTACCACCTGGCAAACCTTACCGGCCTGCCACCCAAAAACAAGGATGGCCACAAGCCCACCGACCTGGAGTACCCAGCACCTGATATGCAGGACATCTTCAACCGCACTGGGCACCAACTGGACGAGATGCTCAAGAGCTGCAACTTTAGCGGACAGAACTGCTCTGCTGACGACTTCGCTGTGGTGAGTAGAAGTTTGAGGTGGGGCGTGGAGTGGTGCGGGAGTGGGGCAGTGGGGTCAGAAAGCTTTGGAGACCTGTTAAACTGCGGTCAAGCTGTTACAAAAAGTTGTGGCAAGTTCGGGAAGTGAAGTAAAAAAAAAAAAAAAAAAAAAACTTTGATTCATTTATATATAATTTTATTTATTGCTTTTGATCAGCTTTGATTGTGGACAGTTTGATAGTGACAGTTTGTGGAATTTCGTTGCAGTTGCAGGAAGGAAGTTGCGATGAACCAGCGAATTTGCGATTGCATTTGCACCAAATTTGATCAATTCTCTCTGCTTTTTGTTGGACTGGGGAGTTTTGTAGAATTTCATTAACCTGCGGGATGTGGAAGTAATGCATTTGCAAATTGCAGCTGTGGATATGAAGTTATAATTTGAAAGGTGTTCTGATACTTTTATTTATCTACATGTACTTTTATTTATTGATTTTGATCATGACATTTTCCATTCTGCTTTCCTTGTGGACGGTTTGATGGTGACGGTTTGTGGAATTTCATTGGCACTGGGTTGCTGGAAAAAGTTGTGAGAAAGCTGGTAATTTGCATTTGCACCTAATTTGTTCAATTTTCTTTCTGCTTTTCATCGACTCTTTTGGTTCGGAGTTCCGTTAACCTGCGGGATGTGGAAGTTATGTATTTGCTTTGTGCAGTTATAGAAACAAAGTAACATACTTTAAGCTGTTCTGGTAGTTTGATTCATTGTGATATTACTTATTTTAGTTGCTATTTTTCATTGTATTTTGTTTTCTTGTATGTTACCTACTTACCCTCATCATGGCGTTCTTCTCCTGGCAAGGAAACACTTTTCTCAGGTTGGGAGTTTTTCAGTTGCAGCTGGGCCATCAGTACTGTAGGTTGCGTTGAACTTGGGACATCATGTGATGAATTAACAATTGCAATTTGCAACAAATTTGCTAAATTCTTAATCTGCCTTGTGATCCCCTGTTTTGATTTGGTTTTACATTTTGTAATTTTTATCTTGTAGTTCTCCTAGAAAGTAAGTTAATAACTTTGCAGTTGTGGACATAAATAACATATTTAAAAGTGTTCTGGTACTTGGATTACGCCCTCAGAGCTAATATATGTGAACAGCACGTTCAGTTTTATGTCATTACTTTCTAACAAAGTGGCAGAAATTTCTATGTAAAAACAGCTGTGATGCTGATGTTCTTTCCTGGCAGCTTTAAAATGTAATTTCTACCTTCATTGCCTGTTTTGATGTGGTTTTGCGTTATATATCTTACTTACTGTGATCACGATGTGCATGTTTACTTGATGGAAAACTGACTTTTCTCAGGGTGGGTGTTTTTCAGTTTTGGTACACTGTGTTCAGGCTTTTATGAGGAGTCGTGTTGAACTCAGGAAGTGATGGTAATGCATTCGCAAATATTAAACATTCTGCTCTTTGTCACCAGTTGTAATTTGGTTTGATATTGTGCAGCTTTGTACCTGTATTAATGTTCATACAACTGTTCTGCAGCAGTTGTATGAACATTCTGTGAACTTATCTATGCGGAAGGCACTTGAATTGATAAGTTAATGCTTTCAAAATTTTATATAATTTTTAACAAAGTGGCAAAATTTAAAATATTGTCGCTGTCGGGTGGAAAGATTTTATGTCCAAAGCAGTTATTTTTCAGGAAATGCAAAAAATTCTGTATATTCTAATTAAATAAGCATTGCGTTGTCAAAAGCCATTTTTAACACTTTTCATTGGTTAAATATTTATAAAACTATCAGTCCAACGTGACGACTGACCAATAGAAGGGTTAATTAAAATAATTAGTAAAAATGGCCAAAAATTGACTTACAAGGTTTCAGCCCGACAGCGGAACTGACTGAGCCATCAAAAGTTGTGGCAAATGCAGGAATCAACGTAATGTATTTTGCCATTTTTATTCTGCTTTTTATTTTCATTGTTTTGATGTGTTTTTGTAATTAGAACTTTACTCACTGTGATCATGACGTCCTTTATTCTCCGGGCAACAAAACTGCTTTTTGTGTTCTTCTTGAAACTGGATGTTTCAGGATGTTGTGAAAAGTTGTGGTGAACTCAGAAAGTGGCATAATCGTAAAATGTTGTATTTATATTGTTGATAAAAGTGATTTTTCTTATGATGAAAAAATGATATTCACACAGTTGTGGTGAAGTCAGGAATTGGAGTAATGCATTTGCATGTAAACCCGCTTACTGTGGTGTGTAAACGTCAGTGTGTGTTGAGTGTGTGTGTGTGTGTGTGTCTGGTGGATTCCCGTGTGCAGTAGGTGTCAGCGATGCGCTGTGCAGTCGGAAGCTGGTGTTTCACTAGAGAGAGAGAGAAACCGACAGATAAAGAGGCAAAAAGACATAGAGACAGAGACAGAAGGAGAGAGAGAAAGAAAGACTCGCTCTCTTCTTTTCTCTCTCCCTGTCACTGTTCCCCTCTCTCTCTTCTTCTCTCTCTTTTTTTTCAATTTGTCTTTCTGTTCCTGTTTTTCTACCTCGCTCCTGCGTTCTTGAGTCCCGTTGTCCAGTCTTTGTCACATTTGTCATTTGTCTCTTGTTATGTTTGTCTCCCTCTCTCTCTCTCTCTCTCTCTCTCTCTCCACTTCTCTTTCTGTCTCTTCTTCCCCCTTTATCTCTCTTCCTTTATGTCTTTCTCTCCCTCTCTGTTTCTTTTCTCCTACTTCCTTCTGAACTGTCACATTATTTCTCTTTCTCTCTCCTTATTTATTTTTCTCTCCCATCCTTCTTTCTGTCTCTCTCACTCCTACCGCCCTTCTTCCCCCTTCTCTCTTTCTCTCTGTGTTTCGTTCTCTTTCCCTTCCTTTGCTTTTTCTTTCTTACATCCCCTATCCCTCTCTTTACCTTTATTTTCCTCTCTCTTGTAGGCATCCTGCTCCATGTTGGTCTCTCTCACCTCACCTGTCTGTCTGTCTTTCTCTCTGTTCTTCTCTCTCTCTTGCTCTCATTCTGTTTGTTGGTGAAATTAAATATTTAGTCAGACAGACATGACTTCTGCATTAGTGAGATTGACCAAAAGAAATTAAACAATTTATGGAAGCTGCTCCACTCTGCTGCTGCTGCGAGTGTGTGTGTGTGCAGTAATACTTCTGTAGAGAGAGAGGTAGATGGATAGATTTTTGCTCTGTCAGGAGGAGTGTGTGTGTGTGTGTGTGTTTGAGATTGCTTTAGTGGTGATAAAGCACGGTTGTCAACTCTTAATATGGTGTGTTGGGCGTTGATAGGCTCACCTTGCTGAGACCTGCACACACACACACACTGCGCTGACCCTGCACTGGCACACACACCGCACAAATCACAGCTTTAACACACAAGGTCTCTCTCGTCTACAGTTTCTCGTGGAGAGTCTCAGAGTGAGATGCTGAAACATCAGTGACACTGAAGCGTAACATCTCTTTATTCATCCTCTACATTTTATACATTTATACTAAAGCAGGACAGGGGGATGGAGGGATGGTTTGGAGAGAGACAGAAAGGAGAAAAGAATGAGAGAGAGAGAGAGAAGCAACATGAAAGAGATAGACAGGAAGGTAGAGGTAGATGAAGACACAGAGAAAAGAATGAAAGAGAAAAAAGAGAGAGAGGGAGGAAGGGGAGAGGATGAGGGGCATGGGGGGAGAGAGAGGGAGAGAGAGAGAGAGAGAGAGGGAGAGAGAGAGGGAGAGAGAGAGAGGGAGGCA
>JAVGVS010002771.1:0-10746 GCA_032718565.1 Distichodus sexfasciatus
TATATATATTATAACTTGTATTTATTTTTTTAAATATGTAGTATATGTTAGTTCTTTTTGTTTGTATATTAGTTTATTTTTTGTTTTGTTATATAGAATCTAACTCAATCTAGAATATACTGAATAAAAAGTTCGTAGTGTACATATTTTGCCTCCATTTATTAACATTTTGTGTGCATTAATAATTCGGAATATAAAAGTACACGAACACTATATTTGAAAGATATTTTTGCTCTTTTTTATTGAATATTTTGTTTACAGTAATAATGTTGAACGCTCTTGCGCGCCCCCTGTCGGTAGGACTCGGTACAACGCGCAGTTGGCGCTCAGGTGAGAGCTGGACCTCCGCCACCAACAGCGCAAAACATGCCTTAACACAACGCCACAAAGTGGATTTTTGGGGCGAAAATAACACTTTTAATGGCATAAAACATTTCGACATCATCCACGGAGGATATTTTAACAAGCTGGCGAGGAAAGCGGGGAGTTTACACGTCGCGTTTGGAATGAGTTTAACCGGGCTCTTCTACCTTAGCTTGAACCGGGGTCGGTGACACTTTTTTTTTTTACGGTAAGCGAGCTGTTAAACTTCATTATTGTCTCGTTTATTTTCTCATGTTCCCACTTCGTTTTCCTCACAGTTTGTTTGTCTTTAGTTTCTGTTTTTACACCCAGGATATTAAGCTGCACTTTCATTTCCTGACTACCTGAAAGAAGAGAGACGCCGGCGGCGGCCCTGACGACCTGCTGTTTATTCATCCGTTTCTAAAACGAGAAAGGTCCTCTCTTTACAGTAAGTTTCTGTCATAAAATGTATTTTTCATAAATATGATTCGTGTTTCGTGGGTTTCAGTTTAAATGAAGCTTCCACACTTCCGCAAAGCGCCGGGTTTAAACGCTGAAGCGCTTCCTCCTCACGTTCACACACTTGGACTTGTTTTACCGTCTTTGTGAGGACTTTCCAGTAACACAATGACGAGACCTAAAAAGAGGACTTTGTGAGGACTTTCCAGTGAAATAATGACAAGACATTAAAAACTACACATAAAACTGAACTTTACCTCATTAATTGTCTCGCATAAAAGCTGACGCTTCTAGAAAAGCTGTTTTCCTCTTGAGGACCAACCCTCACAGACAAAAATGTCCTGCGAAAAAAAACTTGACAGAAATCTCTTCTTTCATCAGACTGTCAGGTTCTAACGATGACTGTGTAAAGACCTACACATACTCATAAAATACGAACAAAAAGTAACCACTGGGACTGTTCCTTAATGTCTCAAATAAAATCTGCAACTTTTTCCTCATGAGGGCTGGCCCTCACAGACAAAAATGTCCTCAAAAATCTGCGAGGAAAACTTGACAGAAATCTCTTCTTTCATCAGACTGTCAGGTTCTACCGATGACTGTGGAAAAACCTACACATACTCATAAAATACAAACAAAAAGTAACCACTGGGACTGATCCTTAATTTCTCAAATAAAATCTGCAACTTTTTCCTCATGAGGGCTGGCCCTTACAGACAAAAATGGCCGCAAAAAACTGGACAAAAATCTCTTCTTTTATCAGACAGGTCATGATGACTGTGTAAAAACCATAAAATATACACAAAAATGCACTCTGGGACTGGTCCTTGCACCGAAACCTAACTAAATACACTAAAAAATACAAGCTACTCCTGTATTGACTTAGCTGATGTTAAAAAAGTAAGTTAATTTTCATGAATAACCAAATTAAGACGAGTTGAGAAAATACAACAAATACACAAGTTAAGTGTTATGTAAATGACGTTCTCAAATAATTTATTATTTTTATTGCTAATTAAGTCAGCTCTAAAAATTCACAAAAATATTAAAATACCACGTTCCACACAGAAAGCATGTGTGAAAATAGCCATATACAAAAATCTTTTGATGCATGTTTTTCCCCCCCTTACTGTAGGATTTTCTAGCTCCCTCACCATGCCTCACGACGACCGGACGGCCATTCTGGCTGACGATGAGGAAGAGCAGAAAAGAAACGAGGCTCTCTCAGAGCGTTTTAACCGCCTCTCCCTTGAGGTCCGGGGCGAACCCCCGACCGACCCTACGTCCGAAACCACCGAATTCGACACCGGAGTTCCGACCCCATCGTCACGTGGCGAAATTGGATGTTGCGAGCGTCTTTGTCTCCGTATCAACCAGCGCCTCCTGATCTCCAAAGTGTTCTACTTCTTCTTCTACGCTGCTTACGGTTCACTGCACCCTCTGCTGCCCGTGTATTACAAGCAGCTGGGCATGACCCCCAGCCATGGCGGGCTGCTGGTGGGCATCAGGTACTTTATTGAGTTCTGCAGCGCCCCCTTTTGGGGAGTGGTGGCCGACCGCTACCACAAGGGCAAAGCGGTGCTGCTGTTCTCCGTTTTGTGCTGGCTGGCCTTCAACTGCGGCATCGGTTTTGTCAAACCGGCCGCCTGTCGTCAAGCGGAACTCGTCCCACCTACGACTTTGGCGACGACAGTAGCGACGACCAATACGACTTTTTTCCAACCTCTGGACGTCAAGGGGACTTTGGCATCGACTGTCAGTTCCAACAATGGGACGGCAGGGACAACAGCTGGTTCCGCAAATCAGAATTTGGCGACGACAGTTGGTTCCACCAGTGGGAATTTGGTACCGACAGGTGGTTCTACCACAGGGATGTTGACAGCGACAATTGATCCCTCAAGAACCACAAATGGAAACCTGGCTACAACAAACTTCCCAAATCACACATTTTCCAAACCCGTTAGGCAACGTAGGGATCTTTTAGCCGACGCTTCTCAACACAGGATGAAACGAGACGCTAACGCTAGTTCCAGCACCGCTCCAGAAACTTCCACAAGCTCTCTGCCCAGCACCCCGAGTTTCTTCTCAAGCAGCCTTAGCACGTCATCACAAGTTCCCAACACTACCTCAACCACAACCGCCACCACCTCCACATCATCACCTCCCTCCATCACCACTCTTAATCCGCCCGAGTACAACCCCGACCAGGTGGAGGCCATCTTTCTCACCATCCTGCTGGTCGTCATCATCGGCGAGTTCTTCAGCGCCCCAGCCGTCACCATCGTGGACACGGTGAGTCACTTTTAGTCTCTTTTTCCATTAGTTGACTACCAAAATCATATTTAACATTTGCAGCTCTAGTAGTAACATTTTTTTAACTCAATTTTGGGACTCATTTCGACAGGCGACCCTGCAGTACCTCGGTCCCCACCGCGACCGCTACGGCTTGCAGAGAATGTGGGGTTCTCTGGGTTGGGGTTTGGCCATGCTCTTTGTGGGCATCTGGCTCGACCACAGCGGCGGCGTCGAGGGAGTTTTGGGCTGCGTCCGACCCGACAACAAAAACTACCGCATCGCCTTCATCGTTTTCGCCGTGCTCATGGCGCTGGCCCTCATCGTCGCCACCCAGTTCCGTTTTGACGCCGCTAGGCCGGATGCCGGCACCGAGTTCTCCTCGTCGTCCCCCTCCCCGTCCTCTTCGACTTTTTCGGGACGGACGGAGAACGCGGAGTCTCCGGAAGATCAGGAGTTCAGTTATTTGGAGCTGCTTCGCCTCCTGTGTGGAGTTCGCTACAGCACGGTGCTGTTCGTGGCCTGGTTCATGGGTTTCGGTTACGGGTACGTCTTCACGTTCCTCTTCTGGCACCTCCAGGATTTGAACGGGACGCCGACGCTGTTCGGGGTTTGCTCGGTGCTGAGTCACGTGTCGGAGTTGGCCGCTTACTTCACCAGCCACAAGCTGATTGAACTGGTGGGACACGTCAGGTACGAAAATGTTGTCACAGTTGTGGTCAAGTTGACTTTTGATGGTCCACAGTCTGGGCGACGATAATACACCTATCATTTAAGATAAATATGGCAACTATAATCCTGAAATTGTTTCTGTCTGTGTCCACTAGGGTGCTGTACATTGGGCTGGCGTGTAACACGGCACGATATTTTTACATTTCCTACCTGCAGAACGCCTGGACCGTGCTGCCTATGGAGGTCTTACAAGGTAAATCCAAACCATCCAGAATCATCAAAACAAACCAACGAAACTAGGGCTCTATGAAATCCCTTTTGTTCTGTTGTATTCCGTTTTTCCCGTTTTTATTCTTCTGAATTCCGTGTTTTACGTTAGAATCATATTTATTCACCTAAAAAGGCGTCTAATTATGGAGTGGATGGGGAAAAAAGAACAGTGCAATTGGCAAAAAAAAATCTCACGTTCAACTTCAACAAAGTGCTGAGGTTCAGCAGAACACTTACCGCTTTGGTAAAACATTTACCTGTAAAGAACAAAAAACAAATTTTTTCATGCAAAATGAAACGTTTCTGATGCGACATCACATGTTCTTGCAGGTGCAGATACCCAAATACCCAACTCATTTGACTATTGTTCTGCTCTAAACTTAGCACTAACACTCGAATTCCGTCATCTTTTTTTGAGGACTTGGGTGTTTCAGCCTCTTTGCCGTGGCTGACCGTTGACGTTTTCCCCTCTGTGTCTCACACACCGATATCAGCGAATTACACGACGTTCCGCGTTCTACGACGGATTCCGTTGTATTTGTTGAGTTCCGCGATTCCATCCGCAAGCGTCATGTCTTTAAAACCAAACCGTCAAACCTTCATGTCTTTAAACTAAACCAGCGACGCCTCAGATCCTCCAATGAAACCAGCAAATCCTCAGATCTTCAAACCACACCGCAAACAGGTCCTCCAGACCACCAAGTAAAACCGTCAAACTCCAACCCTCCAATCAAACCCTCGGAAATCTTTTAATCCTCACACCTAATCGTCGAACCCTATGGAGGTAAATCCGACTCTCAAAGCCAAACAACCCCAAACCGCCAAACTCCCGAAAACCTCCTCAAACCCGTCAACCACGGCACCGACACGCAAACACACCACTGCACTCGTCTGCTCTACCAACAGCGACAGGAATGTTGATTACCAGCAGGTTGGGCAACATTCAGAAAAAGCTTGATCAAGCTGCTGTGTTCTCTCCACTCAACACACACACACACACACACACACTCAACACACACACACACACACTCAACACACACACACACACTCTCAACACACACACGTCAGCTGCTCTGCCTCATACACACACTCCTATACAGACAGAATTTATGAATTGAACTTCACTCCCTGTTGACTTTTCCGACTCTCGTACTTCCTCCTGCGCCCATTCTCACGCGATCTCAGCCTGAGTAAGTGTGTGTGTGTGTTGCAGGCGTGACCCACGCAGCGGTTTGGGCGGCATGTATCTCGTACCTCAGCGCCGCCGTGCCTCCCGCCCTCCGGACCTCCGCCCAGGGCATCCTGCAGGGGCTCCACCTGGGACTGGGCAGGGGCTGCGGTGCCATGGTCGGGGGCGTCTTCGTTAACTACTTCGGTAACGCACGCACTCACACACACACACACACCCACCCCTTACGTTTTGGATTGTTCTGAATAATATTTGATTTCCATAAACTCAGCTGTTTGTCATTCCGACGCTGTGAGATATTAGGGAATATGAACTTGATTTCCACTCAGCGCCCTCAGTTTTGTGATTATCGTTCTGTGAACCGCTTTGCCCGATGATTTTTGAAAGTTTCACGTTTTAATGGATTTTTTTTTTCTTGTTCTAATGGAGATATTTTTCCCGCTGAGCACGCTCCTGACGGTTTTTCCTGACTGTGTGGGGGGAATTTTTTTGATGATTTCTGCCCAATGTGTTTTTGTAAATGTCTAGTTTTGGTGGAAATGTTTTTTTCTTATTGTAGTGGAAATATTTTATTTCACTTAACACACATTTTTATAATTGTGTGAGAGATTTTTTGATCAATAATTTTTGAAGATTCCTCATTTTGATGGATTTTTTTTTCTTGTTTTAATGGACATATTTTTGCCACTCCTGATGGTTTTTATGACTGTGTGAGATCTTTTTTTTCGCCCAGTGTTATTATTTTTTTTTTTTTGTTATTTCTAATTTTTGTGAAAATATTTTATTCCACGGAACACACTCTGTTATTATAATTGTTTGTTATTATCATTATTATTATTATTTCTTATTTTAATGATTTTTTTCTTGTTTTAATGGAGAGCTCTCCTGATGGTTTTTATGATTGTGTGAGGTAGTAATTTATTGAAAATTGTATTTAATTTTTACGAAGCGCACTCTGTTTGTGATTTGGATTTTTGCCCATTTTTGTGGAATTTTTTTTCTTCTTATTTTAGTGGAAATATTTTTTCCCACTAAACACAATCTTAATTATTCTAATTATGGGATTATTATAATTATATATTTTTTTGACCAGTAATTTAAAAAAAATTCTTATTTTAGCGGAAATATTTGATTTCTACTAATTGCTTTATGATTGTGAGGTGATTATTTTAGCTGTAGGTGTGTGTGTGTGTGTGTGTGTGCAGGTCCGGCTGAGACGTTTCGGGGCATCGGGATGGCCTCCCTCATCATACTGCTCCTCTTCGCCCTGATTCAGAGCATGGCGGGAAAAGACAAGAACGCAGGTGAGCTAGAATGCAGCTGCAACACCATCCAGCCGAATCCGACGACGGCTGCCGTTGCAGCGACTTTTAATGATGTCAGTCGTAATTCAGTGAATCCTCCCCTTTTCATTTCCCTCCAGAGGAGCGGATGCTGGCAGAGAAGGTTCCGGTTCCGTCCAGCCCGGTTCCCATCGCCACCATCGACCTGGTGCCGAACCGGGGGGAGAACGCGGCGGCGGCGCAGGAAGCCAAAGCTCCGGGCCGGAAAACCCGGCACCAGGAGGAGCAGGAGGACACCAGCGTCCCCGCCTGGACCCTCACCGTGTCGCCGTGGGTTACCGCCGCCGTGGCCGTGCTCCACATCAGGGAGATCGTCATGCTGAAGAACACGCAAACGCCTCACGAAATCCTGCCCCTACAGGTACGGGCTCGGCCGGAAATTCGGGACGGTTTAAGAGGGGAAAAAAAGAGACAGGTTTTTATAAAGTAGTTAAACGACGTCCGTGCGAGTAAATAGGGTGAGTAAAATAATGTGGTGTTGAGTAACGCAGCTTAATGTCCACTACAGTGTTTATACATGTGCACGTCGATGTTTTGGTGCAAAAATCTGATTTAAATTTGATTAAAATTTTGTTTCATGCATCCAATAGAAGCAGCAAGGTAAGAGAGTGTGTGTGTGTGTGTGTGTGTGTGTGTGTGTGTGTTGCCTTTGGTCCGTTTTTTTGTGTCCATGTGAGGATCGGTCATCATAAGTGAAATCTCGATTGAAAAGTTATAGACCATTGTCAGGTTTTTATGAGAGAAACTTGAAAGACTGACGTGATTTTTGCTTTTTGTGTTTTATATTTCAGATTAAACTCTTTATATTAGCGATGGCCATGTTGGGAATTGTTTATTATAATGATATTTATTACTATATGGTTATAATTTAGGCAAAACATTTTTCAAAAATATCTTAAAATATATGAATCATTAAAAATATTTCACCCTGATATTTTTCAGTGGAAATAAAAATACACATTTGATATATTGATATATTAATATTCATTATTACACTTTATAAAATGTAGAAATGTCCTATTGTAACATAAAAAATGCATTTAATTTTGATATTTAAATATATATATTTAAAAATGTATTTAATAATGCAATATTAACACTTCGCTCATATTCTGCGGTTCAAAAAATCAGTAAAAGGGTTTAATTTTCTTTTAATTCATTTGTTTGATCATTTATTTATTTCACTATTAAATAATTGATATGGTGTGGGGATTTTTTTTTGTCCTATTTTAGTGGATATACAGTATTTTATTATGTGTTTCACGATTAACATGCAAGAAGCGGGTTTTTTTTTTTTTTTATTATAAATCATGAAATTTTATGATTTTAATGGAAATATATACGTTTCTGCAGTTATTATGATGGTGAGTTTGTGATTTTATATTCGCTCCTTTGTCACTTGCTCATGTGTAGGATACAAATGATGCTCCTCCGGACCCCCCGGATGAGGATACGGCCCCCAGGAGCCCCGACAGCGCTGAACATCCGGAACCTTCCTCCTCCTCCTCCTCCTCTTCTTTATCCACCACGACCGTTGCCATTGGTGACTGCGTCCCTCTCCCCTAGTTACCGTTGTGCAGCTCCACACGCTGCTTTCTTTAAACATGAAGGACTTTTGCTGCGGATCCGGAAGCTGATATGAAGCTGCACTTTGTGTGGAAATGTTGTTATTTTTGGAGTTCTCGGGTGAACTGTATATTTAATGGTATATTTTATCTTCTGTTATTTTATCCGTATTCCATCCTGACGGGGTTGAAACTGTAAGAATATGGGGGGGGGGGGACAGCAGGGGGCAGTATTGTGAAATGATAGAAGACTTGATGATGATGACGATGATGATGATGATGACGATGATGTTTGTATAATGTTGTATTTCCACTAAACACGGCCGTTTGTGATTCTGATCGTGTGAGACGAGGTTTTTCTTGGAGTAATTCCCATTTTAGCGCGATATTCCCATTCTGGGACCGTGATTGTTTGAGGTGAGTTTTTGTTCACTCGTTTTTCACATTTTCGTATTTTACTGTAAATATTTCCCCACGCTTCATCGTTATTACAGTATAGTGTTGAGGTGATTTTTCACCAGTTATGTTTTTTGGGGTTTTTTTTTTATGTTTCCACTCAGCACAGTTTTTCGGAGCATTTTTTGCCCAATATTTTTTGATCATTTTAGTGGATCTTTTTTCTTCTTTTGGGAGGAATGTTTTTGCTTGACTTAGTGGAAATATTTCAGATTTTAGTGGATTGTTTTCTTGTTTTTGTGTGGGTTTTTTTCTTATTTTCCTGTCATTTCGAGTTATTTTTGAAAATGTGCTTTTTTTATTTCTATGAAGCGCATGTGTGATTCATTTTTGCCCAATAATTTATTTTTTTAGTGGAAATATTCCTTATTTTAGTGGATTTTCTTTATTTTTGTGTGGGTTTTTTTCCCACTGAGCATGCTCTTCATGATTGTGAGGGGTTTTTTTGCCGAGTCATTTTTGAAAATGTTCTTATTTTTGTTGCACAAAAAATGTTTTACTTCTGTGAAGTGCGTGTGATGGATTTTTACCCAATATTTTTTTAGTCGAAATATTTTTATTTATTGGACTTTTGTCCTTATTTTTGTGTGGGTTTTTTCTTATTGCCGTGGAGATTTTTTTCCACCAAACGCGCTCTTTATGATTGTGTGGGGTTTTTTTTTTTTTTTTTTGACGAGTCATTTTTGAAAATGTTCTTATTTTTGTTGAAAAAAATATTTTACTTCTATGAAGCGCATGTGATTGATTTTTACAGAGTAATTTATTTTTTAGTCAAAATATATTTTTATTTTAGTGGATTTTTGTCCTTATTTTTGTGTGGGTTTTTTCTTATTTTCATGGAGATATTTTCCCACTGAACGTGCTCTTTATGATGGTGTGGGTTTTTGTTTTTTGCCGAGTCATTTTTGAAAACTTTCTTATTTTTGTTGAAAAAAATGTTTTACTTCTATGAAGCGCATGCGATTGATTTTTGCCCAATAATTTATTCTTTTTTAGTCGAAATATTTTTTGATTTTAGTGGATTTTTTTTTATGTTAGTTCATGCAAGTTGCTAGGAATTAGCTTCAGTGTGCTCGTAACCGCGCCTTGACAAAGACAAAAAAGACGCATAGCATCTGCTTAGCAGTTTCTCACGATAACTCGCAGAGAATCACACCCTACAGATAAAAAGGGAACACTCCTTCTTTTTTAGTGGAAATATTTTTCCACTAAGCACATTCTTGATCGTTAATATTCTAGTTTGAAACTTTATTATTTCAGTTGATGGCATGATGTGATTTTTAGATTTCTCCTTATCGTTTGCTCAGGATAGAAAATGATGCTCCTCCAGGAGAACATCATCCGGAGGCTTCCAGTGCTGGAATAAAAAGCGTTTTGCTTGTAGTGATCATTTAACAAGCAGACGAGAAGTATCTTACCAAAAAGCCATGTTTCATTAATGTCCCGTCCTGCAAAAATCACGGTAAGTCCCTCTCAACCCTTACTCGTTATAGTTTTGGTTGAATTTTGAGAGTTTTACAGGTCAGTGTGGAGACTGAAGTTCTCTTTCTTTTCCATTTTTGACTTTGTGTCGAGCACGTCATAATGACGACGACGGATTTACTCTCTTATTTCTCGAAGTCTTCATTAATCGAACGTTTCACATAAAATGCCACGTCGTGGTGGTGACGAAGGCTGGCATTTTACAAACGCTGTTGCTCTTCAGCTTGGAAAAATTGAAAACGAGCGCAAAAAATTCCCCCACACGCGGCTGAGAACCTGCAAAGAGCAACCCGGAGATCTGTGCAAAAATAAATCCACTCGGTAAATAAGTTGCTCTGGTGTTTATACCTAAAACTGTACCTTTTTTTTTTGCAGAATCTTTTCATGCTACAAGCTGCTTTTTGTAGAGGGAAAAGATACTTTTCTAATCTCTTTTCTATTTTGTAGTAAGTGCCGGGAAACTCTACTCTCAGGTCGTTACCCTTTTTTGTCTGATTTAATTTTGATATAAGGACAAGATTTACAGCTAGAGTTTCTGCTACTTTTAGCTGTAGTTGTGTCATTTTTGCTTCCACACAATTTCGTTTGCAAACTTTACAGCAAGTGCCTGGAAACCTCACTGCCAACCGGTTTACAGGTGTTTAAAAACGTAAGTACTTTTTTATTAAAAAAA
>JAVGVS010002772.1:0-10745 GCA_032718565.1 Distichodus sexfasciatus
CATAACTCAATTTGGAAAATTTGCAACAAGTGACTGGTTTTGCCTTGCAGAGTCACATTTACAGATAGATAAATGGATGGATGGAACGATAGATAAAGATGTGTAAATATAGAGAAGAACATGAAGAATGTACTGAATGTGTGTGAAGAGAGGGAGGTGGTCATGAGTCATGCATGACTGGGCAGACGGTGTTCAGGTGTGGCCTATGCAGTCTATGTATTACTATCTTTGTGAGGTCCTTCCACAGACTCCCATAATGACTAGATGTATATAATTCTACACCTACACCTAATCCTAACCCTAACCTTAACATCAGTAACCAAAAGCACATCTTTTACCTCTTTTAGTTTCTCAAATAAAACAAGCACATTTTTTATAAAGACATTTTTCCTCATGGGGACCTCTCAAATGTCCCCACAAAGCCCAAAAAAACAGATAAAAGTGATTTTAGGGGACAAAAAGGTCCCCACAATGTGATAAATACATGAACACACACACACACACATATACACACACGCCCTGTACAAGCTGGAATTCAAGGCCCAGCTTAGATAATAACTGTGGTTAATCATTAACAAGAGTGTGCTGCAGTTTAATGCTACAACATGACTGTACAAGACATTTCACAGGAACATTTTACAGTGATATGTACATTAATGGTGGTTGGGATTCCGAAGGCGTTCTCTTGAAGGTCTTCCCTCAGACATACAGGAGAAGCTCTAGAAATTGATCACTCTTATGTAGTAGGTCATAATCAGTGTTGGAGAAGGTAAGGTTAAAAAGTTCATTCTTTATCCGAACCGATTAATCCCAACTGGGGTCGCGGGGGGACTGGAGCCTATCAGAGTCACTAATTAACCTACACTGCACGCTTTTGGACCATGGAAGGAAACCGGAGTACCCGAAGGAAACCCACACAAACACGGGGAGCGCATGCAAACTCCACACAGAAAGACCCCACGGCTGACCCGGAGATCGAAAACAGGACCTTCCCGCTGTGAGGCGGCAACGCTTACCACTGCACCACCGTGCCGCCAAGTTAAAAAGTTAAAAATAGTAGCTATATCCAAGCTGTTTCATCCAATAATACTGAACATTCGTCTTTAAAGATAATTAATTAAAAATGTGAAACGTGAGGTTAACAGTAATGTGATGTTTTTAACAGAGTAATGTCAAATCCCAATCAGGATTCAGTGAGGTTGTGAAGGTAGAGAGTCTTGTTAATTTGCAGCTTGCATAAGTTACAATCAAATGTGTAAGTTCTGTCCGTCTGGTCTTTTAGAACATGACTATATGTAATAGAAATAGTTCATTTCTGGGAATACGACAGTCCCATATTATACACTTTTTCAACAAGTTTAAGGTGTCAATGTTCTGAACTCAAGTAAAACCTGCAGGATACGGCTCTCCAGGACTGGAACTGGATCAAAAGTTGATCAGTTGATCAGAAGGTCGCTGGTTCAAGTCTCGGACCCTTAAACATAGCACTGAGGTCATGAGCAAAGTAGTTGGAGCAGTTGGTGGCGTACCGGTAGGGTGTTCGCCCCGTGATCAGAAGGTCGCAGGTTCGAATCCAGTTACCACTGAGGTACTGTTGAGCAAGGTACCATCCCCAAGCACTGCTCCCCGGGCGCTTGTTAACTGAACACTGCTCTTTTACAGATGGGTTAAATGCAGGGGTCACATTTTGTTGTGGTGCACTGTGTGCTGTGCTGTGTTCACAATGACAAATAATCACTCACTTCACTTCACCTCATTACCTGAGCAAGATAAAAAGTTAAACTAGGTCTATGAGCTCCACTAAACATGTCTCTGCAGTAGTTTGCTGTAAACACCTCTCAGATTAGACATTTTCACCTGCTTTTTACTCCTCTGTTTCAGTCCCTTTCAGAACAGGCTGTTTCTCATTAGTATTCCTAAATGCAAATGAGCCGCTGCTGGCCACGGCCCTCCCTCTGGAACTGGGTGTAGTGTAGACCAGCGTTTCCCAATCCCGATCCTCGCGCCCCACCGCTCTGCACAGATTCGACTTTCCTGACCAACAGCACAGCTGATGCTACTAATCAGCTAATTAGCAACGTAGGACCAGCGCGCGACAGTGCAGGAAATACGGAAAATGTGCAGAGCGGTGGGGCGCGAGGACCGGGATTGGGAAACGCTGGTGTAGACGGCACGGTGAGAGTTTACCTCACGTGAAAATAATCCACGTGGTGCTGCTAACAGACCATCCATACAGCCGTACACGTTCAACACAACACTCCGCCGCTAGACTTCTTCACTGTGATTCCTACACTAGCGCTGGGGAGAAAACATGGAGGATCAGGAAGCGCTAGCAGTTCTACCTGGTGGGCGGAGCTTCTCAGATAGGAGGGTGGAGTTATTCAAATATCCCCTACTGTGATGTAGAAGTAGGAGAGAAATCTAAACGCCTCGTTAAAGCACACGATTACTGACATTGCTTAAATAATACTAACACAATTCACCATGTTGTATCAAACTTATAGTGTGTGTAGAGGCAGTACAGACACAAATGTTCAAAGAACAGAAAAAGTGAATTTTTCATAAAATGGGACCTTTAAAAGTAGCTTTGATACTGACAAACTACTGAAAAAAGGTACCACTGGTGTTCACTCCAATCCAGCAATCACAACAAAGAGCAATGACAAGTGTCTTGGCTGGAAGTTTGGACTGTAATTTGATCCCTCTACCATAGTGCAGCATCAGAGAGAAGCGTTCAGACATGTTGTGTGTGAGAGTAAAGAGCAGAGAGTTTGCACAATATGGGGGAAAAGTCATAAAGTCACATGACATGCAATAAAAATGTAAAGTATTTTTTATCATCCATATCCATATCCCTTTAACAAGGACTGGAACTTGGAAAACTTTGTTAAACTTTATAACCTCAGCTTCACAACACAAAGATTTCTTGTTTTTCCCCAAAGAACAACTGCTTGCCAACATTCAAGACAGGTCATTTCAGGTTATGTTATATTCTAATGCTCATGTGCAAGGCTGAACGTTATAATTTAGCTAAAAACACAGCTTTCACTTCTGGAACTTTAACAACTGCCCTGGAGATGTTTTCAGAAAAGAATAAAAATAACACAGTCAAAAGAAAACTGACCAGTTCTACTTATAGCTGTATGAACAAAGTAGGCCTTGTACAATTACTCAGATAAACATAATTCCTGCCTTTGACTCCTCCGTGATAGTGCAGTGGGCAGCTGGAGTGCTTGGGGACGGTACCTTGCTCATGAGTACCTCAGTGCTACCTTTACCAGTCTGGGACTTGAACCAGTGACCTTCTAATCAACTTCCTAACTGTTACCACTACCAACCGCCGCAGACCCTAACAGAGGAGAGTCCAGTTCCAGTTCTGTAGGGTCGGTATCCTGGAGGTTTTCCATCATACTTGAGTTCAGAACATTGACAACTTGCGTCAGGTAGAAGCTCACCTGAACTGACTGACCAGGTATGATGGAGATCCTCCAGGACACCGACCCTCCAGATTTGGAACTGGACACCCCCAGCCCTGAAAGATAACTCTAATGAGTAATGTGATGAGTATAATGTGCTGAGCTGAAGCTGTGTATTTGCATTGCTGCTGGAAAGTGAAACTTGCCCATGCTCGTCGAGACATCACTGCAAATTCAGCTCAACAAGGTAACACCCACATTCCTTAAAGTGACACGACACATTCCTACAAGCTCTTCACACTCTAACGTCAGAAATGAGGAGAGCACACCTGCTTTGTCATGGTTATTGGCTGGTGTGACGCTAGTCAAGGATTAAAACCAACCTATAATGCAGCACAAAGCCTTCCGCGTGTTGTTAAGATGTTAAGTACTTAACAGTGCCGGGGAGTATCTAACCTAACTAAAATGAGTAAACCTACATCTATTTTACAGGGGTTTATAAGTAGTGTAACTACTTTTAAAATGTTGTAGTTTTTACAGCACCTAACTACATGTTTACATGTTTACAATTACAGATGTGTTGTGGTAAAAACATTACATCATTATAGAATAGATATCGTTACCTTTCTCTCTTTATAAAGACGGCTATTTTCAGCTAGATGATGTTTTTGTGATCAGTGCTGCATTGTTAGAAGTGGCATTTGATTGGCTACTGTGGCCTCATTGCATCACAACACGCTCCTGGCAGCGGCCGGATGGAGTCCACCTTGGCCAAGACAGAAGCAAGAATCTGTATTTATTAAAATGCATGACTCTAAAAATCCAAACGGGCAGAACTTACTCATTTAAGTGTAACTTATCGTTATTTCTAGTATAATTAGTTCCAATACTCGAATCAAATGATACAGTTTTCTTAAATCCTAAATCTTAAAATTTAATATTTAACCAGTTAAACATTTATTATGTTTTTAATGTTCTTCTGTGAATAAAACATGGGTTTTCTATTATTGCATTCTATTATTACTGCATTCTATTATTATTTAATTCTCTTTTTATTTTATTTACATTTTACACAGTGCTCCAAATCGAATCGAATTGTGATTCTTTCTCTGTCGATTCAAAATCGATGCATGTTTTTTAACTAACGTAATGGCACTAGTTTACTTCACTTCAGTTACGACACGAGTTCAGCTCACCGATTCTAAAGATGGTGCAATGTGGAAATCTGCCCAGACAAAGCTCCTTCGCATGAAGAAAATGCAGTCAGTATGTTACATTTAGAAAACTACTTCTAATTCAGTGTGATTTTCTTGTTGATCTGCCACAGTCACATGGGAACAGTAAATCAAAACAGCAATCTGGAAACAAACTGACTTATGAATCGTGCGACCCTCATATATACACACACCCTTCGAAATATTTCCATTTGTGTTGTTTTAAGGTCTAAAATGAAAACAAACAGTTAAACACTGTGCACTGTGAAAACTGGAGCCACGTCGGCTCGTCTCTCTGTATATCTGTACAGTATATAGCAGAGATGACAATAAAGTTTACTTTGACTTAAAAAATAAATTCACTAATAATTGAAAAATTTAAAAACAAAAAGGGGGTGCTTCATATTTCTAACACTGTGTATATTCTCAGTTTCCTTTAGTCTCTCAAAATTCTATGAATATGTTAAAGTTTTGTTAAAATTTGGAATTTTGAGTGACGACTCAGGATTTATTCCATTCACTACATGCTGTATTTGACCTGTTACATGTTGTCCCTCACTCATTCACCTCTCCATCAGATGACCACATTAAAACAGCGTACAGGAACACAATGTTACTTATTCTGACATGGAAGATTTCAAGTCGTTTTTTCCAGCGTTCTCGTCAAGCTCCATGACTCACAACTGGGTGTGTGTGTGTGTGTGTGTGAATCAGTGAGGAAGTGTGTTCATATTCCAGTGTAAATCTCAGCTCTGTTTGCCTGTATTTATAGAATGTAAAGTAACACATTGGCTCTAAAACAGAGGGTATCTACACAACATTCAGACTGTTCTATGAGAAGAGCTGAAGTCAGGAACAGAGCAGTAACACAGTGTTCATCACACCTCACAATCACACACTCCATCTTGATACACATGCAGACAACACAACCACAGACAGAGGCACAGAAAGAGTTTCGAGAGGTATGTTGTGTATGTAGTGTAGTGTACTGCACACACAGCACATAAAACACACAAACCCAAACACTGTGTGTGAGAAAGAGTCACATGCACATGCAGAGACAGAGACATACTCAGCTATACAAATGTTGTGAAATGTAAACTTAGACCAAATTAAACTTTGAATAAATTTGTATAATTACAAAAATATATAATATACACTATTGTGCAAAAGTCTTGAGTATATGAATATATGAATACATATGAATAGCGCATGTAACCAAACTGTCTCTCTTTCTACTTCTAGTTTAAAGTGTATATTTTTATTTTCTATTTATATATTGTTTTTTCTATGCGCCTTATTTGTTCCTTGGTCTTTGCACGGTTAAAGCTGGAGCCACATCGTCTCGTCTCTCTGTGCACTTGTACAGTATATAGTAGAGATGACAACGTTTCATTTGACTTTATATGATGTGTCCGTATGGGTGACGTGTGTGTGCAGGTTTCTGTTTTGGTATATGTCTATGTATGTAAGTGTTTGTATGAAAATCTATACTATTCGTGTGTGTATCAGACAGTCAACATGTTCTTTAACATATTAATATATTTTTCATATTACATTATGTTTATATATCATATAAATATGAAAAATCGACCATTTTCATTAGTGCACTTTGAGCCATGCGTGCGTTACTCTGCTTGTGACTCTCTAGTCCGTCTGTGCGCAGAAATAAAGCACTTAAATGAAAGGTGGAGTGAAAGAAGAGGTGAAGGAAGCCTCCGCAGCGCCGTGACCAACTCTGCGATAAGAGCAGCTGCTGCGCTGAAATGTGCGGGAGACAGAATAAAAACGATCAAGTCCGAGTTACCGCGGTGAAGCGCAGGACAGCCACCTCGCTCCTCTTTCAACTTTAAACAACTCCTCATGAGATCCAGCCGAACTTACCTCCACCTTCACCTCTCCGTCCCTCTCTCCAGCTCCTCTTCCTCCCCGCGTCGCTCCGCGTGACCGGCTGCTGCTGGTGTCTCGCGCTGCAGGTGAGCCCGCCCCCGCCCCCGCCCCGGGTCACGTGCTCGCCAGGTAAACACACGGCTCAGGGCCAACTCCCCAGTGGAGGAAATAAGCCTAACCCTGGACTAGCTTTGAGTTTGAATGGGAAATCTCCATTGGTACTACAACTTAATCCAAGACTAGGGTTAATCCACGAGCGAGAAGATCCACGGAATTTGCTTTGGTGGTTGGTGCAGGACATTGGTTTCCTGCTCATAGATTAAGGACTAAGTTGTAGCACCAGTGGAAATTTACCATTCGAACTCAAAGCTATTCTAGGAGCAGGCTTAATCCTCAGATGGGAAACTGGCCCTATGATGAAACAGGACACCAAGTGGTGGAGGGCCTTGAGATGTCTGGAATTTTTATTTATACATATACTCTTAGAACAAATGTGTAGAAGAGTTACGCAAATTATGTGTAGCACTTTAGTTTACTTAATGTTAATGCTAATAAAGTTTAATAAATTTGTGTTGGAAAAAGTCAGATCTTTTACACATAGTTATGTATAGTTTTAAAATGTACACAACATGTGCATTTGTTTACAGCATTTAACACAATGTTTGCTGTTTTTCCAAGTGACTGAACTTTATGGAAACCCATATCCACCACCATGGTAAAAAATAATTTAAGTCAAAATAATGGCTGAGTGTCTCAAAATAATGACTTAATATCTTGAAATTCCGACGTAGTTATCCCAAAATAATGACATAGTAACTTGAACAGTGACTGGGCTTTCGATTTCTGTGAAAAGCATAAAGCAAAATTCCTTGTAATTATTATTATGTCTGCTAAACATGGTTTATATGCATCAGATCAGAAAACTTTGACACTTATAAATCTTGATATCTATCTGTCTATCTATCTATTCTTCACAATGTTCTTTAAACAACTTTGTATTCTGTATACACGTCAGTCTTCAATCCGACTTCAACTGCATAACACCATATCCCTGAATGAATCAAAAGTAAAAATTCTGAAGTTCTGGCTATCTGTTGTGAGATTTTGTACCATAACTGTGTTGATCCAGTCTTGTCCAGGTCTCCCTTGCATTAGAGATCTGTGATCTCAGTGGGACAAAACTAGTTCAGTAAAGGTGAAATTTTCACTAGCAATTCTTATTTTGTCAAACCCACTATAGAGAGAGAGGGATAGACTGTGTGATCTGAGTTATGTAAATGTACGGTATGGGGCATTTGAGGTGTTAGGGTTATGTGTTACTTTTGGAGTTTTAATGCAGCAGCTCCAGATCAGCAGGTCGAGCAGCATTCCTCTTATTAAATCACAGCACAATGTATTGAGAATGCTGCTGAACTACAACGCGGTTGCTGACTCAGGCACAGAACACACAACCTCAGCATTACACAACCACAGCCTGTAAATGTCACTAACAAAATGCAAATCACACATTTAGTTCTCTAAATGCTTGATATTTGTATTGATATTGTACTATATTTTCTAAAATAAGTTATTGTAGCTAGTGTCTTTGGGGATTTATTTCTTCTTAAATTTTAAACTTCTGGAGAGTTACTTAGGATCAAATTAAGTGAATTTATAAGTCACTGATTATTTGTTCAATGTGAACACAGCACAGCACACAGTGCACCACAAACAAAAGTGACCTATGCATTTGATCCATCTGTGAAGTAGCACTGGCAGCTTTTTGGCAGCACCCGGCCAACAGTGTTTGGGGACAGTATGTTGGGCATTAGTACCTCAGTGCTACCTTTACCAGTCTGGGACTGTCAACCTTCCGATCACAGGGTCAACTCCCTAACCAACTGCCCCATTAGAGTTTGTGTGGTACATATAGTGTTGTACATATCGTTTTATAGCATCACTTAAAGCTGGCTTTAATGCTGACTGCATTTCATTGCCTTTGTACCTGTCCTTCGCATAATGACAGTAAAGCTGAATCTAATCTGATCGTATATTTGGTCTGATTACAATTCTCCATCTGATATACGTGATATCATAAAATGAAGCTCATTCCTGTCGCTCAGTATGTTTTGAGAAAACAGGTTTTTCTACTGTGTCCAGTTGTGCGCCTGCCCACGGTTGTTCCCTGCCTTGCGGCTGTTAATTCCCAGGATAGGCTCCAGTCCAGGGCCGTGCAGAGATGTTTGAAAAGGGGCACATAGAACCAGGCTGAATAACAACAACCCACATTCATCAAGAATCTAATATGGAATCACATCATACTGTATCACTGTCATCAGTTGGGGACAATGCAAAGCAAACATAGCCTATATTTTACCTGATGGGGCACAATGTTGCTGTTGAGGGGTTGCTGCTGCTCCTGCTGCTGATAGTGCTGGACGGCAGGGCTGTGTTGATCTGAGACTGTAGACATTAAAAAGTCCATAGGAGAGATGGTTGTTTAATGTTTAAACTGTAGCGATACAATAATTTTGCTGCTGTAAAATCAGCATTTTGTCATATTTGAAATATAAAACTAATATAATCTGTTTCTTAATGTATTTTCTTTAAAATACTTTTTTTAAAATATCGTAATTATAATAATCCATAATTATGTGGATGTGCATATTAGATAGTTTTTAGTGAAATATAAGCCCCCCAGAAAGGCAGGGAAAAGCCCTGTAACTTACTTTAAAACAAAATGTGTTCCCTAAAAGGGTGGACAGAGTTCCAGACCCATGACACCCTTATTCAGTTAGCTAGCGGCTAATGACCACCACTACTTGTGCAGTTAACAGCTCCACACCGTCCAGCCGGGAAAACTGCAAGCCAGATCCTTTTATTTAGCAAAATCGTAATTAATAGTTAAATGTTATTGTTGAGGGGCACGGTCAGGACTCCACACACACACACACACACACACAAAATGCCTCAAGAAAAGGGCACTTGGGGTACCCCAGGTGCCCCCCCGCCCCCTGCACGTGCCTGCTCCAGTCCCCCCGCGACCCCAGTTGGAATTACGCAATAAATGAATAAATGAATGAATGAAAGGTTTTTCTGCAAGATTCAAGCTTCAAAATTTAATTGGAATATTAGATTATTGGCGCCCTCTGTGGTTGAGATTAAATAATGACATTTAACAGCTGGAAATGCTTACATTTTCCAGTCCCTGTGATACTTCGCGCGCCTTTTTGAGATTGTTGCAGCCTAGAATGTCTGATTTTGCGGCAGCTTTTCTAAAACGTTGCTGTGTTTTTAGGCGTTTTGTTGCAATAAAGTTGAGGTTGTGGAAAATGTGCGATTTTGTCCCCCTTTATAATGATTCTCTAACAATTAATTAAAATGAAGGGAACAAAACCACTATTACTTTTATTACCCATTAATCATTTGGTTATTTCTGAGGGTAAATGTGAGGCGTTTTCATCACACGTTTTCTGCGTCTTCTAAACGTAACAAGGAAGTGAGTTCACTGACGTATGGCTTAACGTTTTGTGGGAAACGACAATGACTGGTAAAAGAACTGTGAAAAAGTTGCGGTACGGTACTCGAGTTTTAATGTTGCCAACAAAATTGTACAAAGCACAGAAGATGTTGCCATTAATTTTTATAGTTTATTAATTGACAGCAAAACTGCTGCTGCATAACTTTTCAACAGACATTTGCATTTATATGATGTAATTTTACCACTTTTCCTTCATTATTGATGGCTGCGTTTATTAAAAAAGTTCCACCATATATCTAAATTTGACCAGTGATGAATTTCATTTTAAACATATATTTCTAACACAACAAAACACAAGCAGTGCATAAGAAAGTTCCTGAAACACACACACACACACACACACACACACACGTTTGTCACGTAAACGCTGGCAGTTCGTTACAGGTTTCCCTCGTCGAGGTCGATGTAGTTTTTGCTCTTTAAGTCTTTATCTTCCTCCTGCACTGACTCCAGCGTGTAGTCATAGTCCTGCGTCCTGCGGGAAACGCCAGAGCAGAGCTTTATATGTAGAAGCAGGTTGGTTTTAGAAGCAGAAAACGGACATTTTTACATTTATAAGGTCATTATTTTATTAAGTTTAATATACTTTGCAGTAACAATATAATCAGTAACAAAAATGGATAAAATCAAATCAATTTTATATGACAAATAATATGTAAATTTTAGATGAATTCAAGTTTTGCTTTATTTATTTTAGTAAAACAA
>JAVGVS010002773.1:0-10744 GCA_032718565.1 Distichodus sexfasciatus
TTTATTTATAGACATTTACATTAATGTTCACGTTGTTGGTTAAATTCAGCTGCTGTGGTATTAACAGTTAAACAAGAAAGGGGGGGAACAAAAAAAGAAAAGCAGAATGAAAGAAGAATCCCTCTCCAAAAGGTACCGCCTTTCCGGGGAGTTCCCGCCGCTCCAACTTTTCCTTCATTTCTGCAGCACCTGTTGTTGGTCAGAGACGCTGCTGCTGCTCCTGTGCTCCTGCTGCCGCACAGACACTCAACCCGAACCCGAACCCGAACTAGAACCTACCCCAATTCTCATCCTCTCCTAATTCACCTGTAGCGGATTTTCGTCTTTTAACGCACAAAACGCGGCGTGACTTTTCGGATGGAGATTCGGTTCCTCCTCCTCCAGCAGCAGCAGCAGCAGCAATTGAGTCCAGATCGGAGAGACCGAAGCCGGTGTGGATTTTTGGAGGAGGAGGAGTAGCAGTGACCTTCATCCTCCACCTGGTGAAGACTTTCCAGCTCCACAATCAAGGTTCCGAGTTAATTAGCGCTAATTAAAGGCTCTCAGGTGCCTGTGCGCTCCCACCTGGCGCTCCGTCCGCGTCCTCCGCGCCCAAAGAAAGAGAGAGAGTGAGAGAGAGAGAGGGAGAGAGAGAGAGAGAGAGAGAGAGAGAGAAAGAGAGAGAAGGGCAAATCTGCGTGTTCAGGAGCAGTGAAAACAGGGACTATGCGGGTTCCACTTTACCCCAACTTCACCCCAGGCGTGCGTCCGGAACGGGGCAGCTGTTCCAGGAGAAGGGTTCGAGTGTGATTTTGTCCAGTAAAAGTTACAGGTCCGACGCCAGCTATTTTTTCCTCCTTTTCCCTAAAATCCCAAATGATTGCCAGCATCGTGATCTTCCTCCTGTCGTCTCTCCTGCACCGCTCGGAGGCGGAATCGACGCTCATCAGCAAACTCCAGCACGCCAAAGAGCAGAACGGTGAGTCTGGGTGGGGGAAAGAGTGGGAAAAGTTGGTGTGGAGTTTTCGCATTTGTTGCATGTTCCTTGGGTTTTTTGCATTTGGAAAGAGCAGTCAGTTCAGTTTCATGAGCGCACTGAACAACGCATGTTAAGGAACACTCGACATGGCAGTTTTAAGCTGCAGTGTTTATTGATCTCAAGTAGCAATGCTGTACGATGTTTGGGTAAAATAGACAGTGCAAATTTTTTTTTCTGGAAAAATAATTTGGATTTTTTTATTTGTTGCAATAAAAGAAGGCACTCAGTTCAATTTAATATGCTTTTAATATGCTTAGCGCTTCCACAAACACTTCAGAGTTGTCCTTACAAAAAATTTTGACTTCTGGCAAACAGTTGGCGTTAACCTTTGGCAATGCTGCCGCAAATTTGCAGCAAGGTCATGTTTTCACATGCAAATTTGGTTTGTGGCAAACTTGCGGTGGACTTCTAGCAAACTTTGTGGAAAACTTATGCACCTGGCAAATTTGTCACCAAAAATTCATTGAGTTTGCCATTACTGGCAAATTGTTTTGGCAAATCACTGGCAAATATTTGTCACTACTGGCAATTTGTCATTGTTGCCAATAGTGGCTGGTAATGGCAAACTTGTGGCTGCATATTCTGGCAAAATGCACTGTTTGTCATAAATTAACGAAATAATTGATATAAAATTGCATAGCATGTTCTACAACACACGGAACTGTGTTTGGGGAAATCAACATTGCAATATATTATCTGGGATATATTAATATAAAATAAGATTAGAGTTTCTTATCAGCTTGCACATGCCAAAGAGCAGAACGGTGAGTTTACAGGAATATAGTTAAAAAGTATATTTGGACTTTTTCATTTATTGCATATTGTGCATTTGTTGCTTTGCAGAAAGCATTCGGTTCAATTTAATATGTTCAGCACTTCTACAACACTCCAGGGCTGAATGATGTTAGGGAACAATCAGCATTGTGATTCTTTTTTTTGCCGTATTTATTGACATCAAATTACATAGTGAGTTTTTCAGTACTTCACAGATGAACGATGTTAGGGAACAATCGGCGTCACATTTTCCCCCCACAACATTTATTTGAAATCAAACTGCGTAGCATGTTCTACAACACTTCAGGACTAAACCATGTTGGGTGGGGGTGTGACGTTGTAATATTTATTATTATGCGATTATATATAAAAATAATATAAGCCTAGAGATTCTCATCAGCGATCTCCCAAAAGTTTGTAAAAGAGCAGAACGGTGAGTTTGCAGGAAAAAAGTGGATGTGGACTTTTTCATTGCATTCTCATAACACTCCACGGCTGCATGATTTAGTGGGGAACATCGGCATTGCAGTATTTTTTTCTTCGGTGTAATCATACAGAATTAACACATTTTTGGACTTTTGGATTGCAGTATTTGTGTAAATTTGTTTTTCCTTTTGTATCAAGCAGCAAAAGAGAAAGTTGTTGCATGACCTGGTTGATGTAATTTGCCATATTTGACATTGCTCATCGCCATGAAGGAGTAGATGTTGAAACTTGCCCAGTTGTCATTTTTCATTACAAATCTAAAAGAGAAGTCTGTGTAATATACGCTTGTTGACTCTGATGCTTCATACTCAAAAATGTGAATTTCTTCCAGTATTAGTCAGTCCTATTAGCGGCTACATTCTTCTTTGGTTGATGCCGGTTTTGAGCATTTAAAGTATATAAGTGTGTGTGTGCACAACAGAATATTTAGTTTTTTGATGTTTAATTACAGTTCAGGAGGTCAGTGCACATTGACAAAGCATCTACAGAACCCCATGTTCATCTGGTAAAGAGTTTCTGCAAAGTCTGAGACCAAGTCCAGGTGATGGTAAGCAGTTTGTTCGCTCCACACATGGATTATTTGAGTGATGCAAACGCTCTGTGTGACGTTTGACTCGCCCCGAAACACAGATGAATGGGCTTCTATGTGTATTGGTTTCAAACATGACGGTAGGAAGTGGAAATTACCTTTACCTTTTAAGTGTATCCTTATGTGTGTTTAAGGGAGGGGAAACTCCTCGTAAGCGTGTCCCTAGGGGAAGGAAAGTTCCCTCTCTGATCACAGAAAGGCTCCATTCATAAAGCTGTGGTGGCCCCGGGGCCCGAAGCGCTCGCTTACCTATGAACCCATTCCTCCCCCACACCGCCCCCAACCCCTGCGAGGCTAACCTCAAGACGAATTGCAGAACCTCAAAAAGGCCCTGTTTTAAGCTACTCCGAAACGCAAACACGCCGCTGCCGACGACAAGCTCTACAAACACGACATGGTGGGGACAAACACACGCTTTCCCAACATGCACCATTAACCAAAATTAAACAGCCGCTATGAAGACTGGTGCACCTGAACTGTTCCAGGTCACGAATTAGAAAACCCCTTACTTAGAAACTTTAATGATGTTTTACATTTTTGTTTTCAAGAATTGGAGTCAAGTTTAGGTTCCATTAAGAAACTTTGAATCATGTTGAAAGGGTTAGCAGGTGGAAAAGATCTTCAGATTTTGTGACAACAATGCAAATTAGGTTTATTCGATCATTTGAACAGTTCTCGAGGAGAAGAACTCAGTTTCATACTTTTATTTGTATGAGTGCTGGCAGAAATGAGCAAAACTAAGTATTAAATGTCAAGATACAATGCTTTTTGTGGACACAAGAGCAAGCGTGAACCTAACGTGATAAGACACTAAGTTATATTCAAATTTGATCAGGTTATTATGCCAACAATGTTAAGAGAAATGTTCCAGGAGCCAGTGTCCACAGCAGTAAAGAAAAGTTTATTCATAGTTTATTTAATGAAACACATTCAGTACTAAGAGTAGAAAATTGCATCATTTCTGACTGTCCCATGATTGATTTAGTCGGTCGCATCCCAATCTGCAGAAATCATGCAGCTAACATATTGCGATAGTTTTATTGGTACCACTTTACAATTACAAGTTGTAGCAGTTGTGATACATTGATGAATGCTCACTATTGGGAGAGATTTATACACTTTATAATAAGACGCTCTTTTGCCAGTTGTAAATGTCAAAAACTCCTCAATAGTTATTGCTAAATATAACATGAAGCATCAGGATGGATGGGGGAATCATCAGCTCGGACAGCAGGGTTGGTTTTAGGCAGATAACTGATATCTGATATCTAGTAACTCATCATAAAATCGACATAAGCTAATAATGAAGAACACTGCCACTCTACTGGTGTTTTAATGGTAATAACATGTTAACAAATAACAAATTTGACACTAACATTTTGCCTGTGTCGAGGGATCACACATCCCTTTCACTACACACATTCTTCACTCAAGTAGAGGTTTAGGTACATGCGTTTAAAAACACTCTAGTAAAGTTTGAAGTATTTATTTCTTTACTCAAGTTAAAGTGGAAAGTACAGGCTCTAGAACATACTTAAAGTATAAGTACCCTTGTGAAGGACAAAAGCACCATTTTAGAGCACAGCTGACTGGACTCAATGTCCAAGCGTTTTGTAGAGCGCAAGCAGAGAAAAATAACACCACAATATAACTGCAAGCAGTGATTACGGGGGCCATGCAGTTTGCAGCTTTATCAGTTTTTGACAAATCGAAGTGGACAGACGTTGAAAAATGACACGTTTCATCCTTTTATCTAGGGTGCTACGGTTCAAAACTTATTAGGCAAAACGCAAAATAGCTTATTATACTGCCACCAACTGGCAGAGTGGTGCATTTTTTTTTTTTGCCTGAGTAGTGGGTGGGGTCCCAGACCTACCTGCCAAATTTCAAAGCTGTAGCCCACCCAGAGCCGGATTTCTATGACACTCGGTGTGTGGCATTGCAGTCCTATGCCAAGCCCACCACATTTATTTGCATATTACAGCCAAATGAAGACTTAAATTAAAAATATGCTCAATAATAATTAAAGAAGAGTGTCTTGCGATTCAAATGATACCAGTTGCATGCAGATTGGATAAAAATCCAGGGACTAGTTCGCAAGAGATGGTTTTGCATATTATGCAAATTAGAGAGAAATCCAATATGGCAGAAGTAGATACGAGGGTCTAGAAAGATTCGGCTTGACCCAAGAAGTAAGATGGTATACGATTTTTAAGAATCAGAGCTACGGTTCAAAAGTTATTAGGAAAAATGCAAATTTTTTTGGAAAAACGCAAAATAGCTTATGTTGGTGCAATTTCTTTTTACCTGAGTAGTGGGTGGGGTACCGGACCTCCCTGCCAGATTTCAAAGCTGTAGGTCTTACAGTTTTTTTTCTCCACAACGCGTTTTAAGACAGGAAAAAAAAAAAAATCAGCCAATAGATACATAAATGATGCATAAAGTTCCATTGGCCATTTCCATTATTGTACATGACGATTGCCTCTATCCTAAACACGTCATACAAAAAAATATTATAAAGCTGTAAAGAGCGCTGTATAAATAAACTGAACTGAAATGCATTTTGTCAAGTTAAGCTTGTATTGCCACCGCAATACAATATTTCCCACCGAGCTGCCACCTGGTTTTAGTTTCTCTCTCTCTCTCTCTCTCTCTCTCTCTCACTTTATCGTGTCTGTCAATGTTGCACGTCATGTGCAAAGATGAATACACCAGTGGGATTGTTTTTTCTGTGCTTGTTTACTATGTTCTTAAGTCTCAACCAATCAGCGAAGTTGCCTGGTTGTTGCACATTAGTGATACGGAGTTGGTAAAATGCATGGCAAAATGGCCTAATAAACGTCATTTAAATTAAACAAATTGAACGAACCTGATTTGAAAAATGTAAGGAGTAGAAAGTAAAGATTTTCATGCAAAAAAATTTACGTAGTAAAAGTTAAACGTTGGCACAAAAATAAGTAGTCAAGTGAAGTACAGATACATGAAAATTCTACTTAAGTAAAGTAACTGCCATTGGTTTTGGAATTGAAAACGTTGGATCAGTGCATCCCTAATAATTACACTAAGTACACTTATTAATGATTTTAAAATAGTTTACAGCCTCATTTAACAGCTTAAAATAATCATTTATCACCCTAATTGTCAACATTGAAGTTGGAGAAATGACACCATGCTTCTTTTTTTCCCCAAGTTGTAACTTATTTAGTATAAATCCTAACAGCATTTTCAGCTTGTGTCCTAAACTCTTTTACCAACGCTCTGACGTAACTGGAAACATTTAACTGCACTTTGCGTGACTCTTGTCCAGTCTTTTCAGGTCAGTAGGGAAGAGTAAGACGCTGGAGTTTTCAGCAGGGCAGTATGAACCCCTCCTTGGACACCCCCCCGCACACACACACCCTTGTTAACCAGTGGCTGAATGAATGGAGGTGAACGAGTGAGACTTACTGCCAAGTTGGTCTGAAAGCTGAGTTTTGTTCTCTGCTCCTCTTTTATCGCCTCAACAATGCTCTCCTTATCGCTCTCGTCCGCTACCGGTGTTGAGAGAAACTGCCACTAACTGGTGATTTGAGAGCCGTCTACTTTTACAATTGTAGATGCTGTGGAGGGAGAACAACTGCTTCAACTGTGTGTGTGGATTCGTGCTGAAATGTTTGACTCCAGTAGAATTCGTCAATAAGAGGTGTGAAGTGAGGACACTGGACGTGTGGTGATACTTTTTTGATGCTGGTTTTAAGCGTAAAATATTGGTTTAGAACTAGATCTAGAGTAGAGCTTGATAAAAAAAATGGTGTGCCAATAGTACCGGTCGATATGAGCTTTAATAAGGGCCGTTAAATGACCATTAAGTAATAAAACAAGGTTAGCCGTGTTTTCAGTGTGTAGCTTGTCCACTACAGGGCAGCACTACAACTCCACCATGAACTTTTATGTGTTTTTATTGTGTTTTATCAAATCTGTTAGGATTACACATCTGGAAAATTAATGCAGGAATGCGTGAATGTAATATTTTTATATCAATGTACAAAAAAATCCTTTTTTTAAATTCTAACATTTCCTTATTGCTTGGATTTTAAAATATTTCAAACATTTTGTTTATCCAATCTAAAAAAAAAATCCACTTATGAACTTATTTTGGTTAAATAAAGTGAGTTTAATTTATAAATACATTTAAGTAAATAAACATATTTTGACAGAAAATGTATACTTATGAAGTCCTTAATGTCTTTTGTAGAGGATTCTTAAATGACTACATTTTTTTGTGGTTCTGGGGAAATTATTAATTTAACTTATATATCAAATATTTATTGAAAATCGCTGTTCTAGTCTCTTATATCGGTTCAGATTTAGATTAGATTAAGATCAGTTTTAAGATTAATCTCAGATGAAGGTAGAGTTGGAATCAAGACCACCGAGACCGAGACAAGTCCAAGACCAGAGTGCGTCTAGACCGAGACCGAGACAAGTCGAAACCGTGACGAGACCAGACCAATGCATGTTTTACACCACATGACAAATAGTGGAACATGCAAAGCATAAGCAGCACTCAAAAAGAGCTGAACAATGCAAACAACATACACTAAGCACCATTAAACATGTTTATTCAATATTTCTCTCTAGATAACAAACTACTCAGTTCATTTTTCTATAGTTATAATTTCCATATTGATTGCTCTCTAACATTATAAAATGGAAAAAACTAAATACTGATTAATTGAAAATGAAGAAATGCTACAGTTTTGGGTAGTTTTGAGCTGATTTGGACTCATTTTGGCCCATGAACTGAGCTGCTTTGTGTTCTCTCTGGAAGACAATGACATTTTTGCACATGACGGCATTCCACATGAGGGTCGCGAGTGCTAACGCTTGACAATGTCATTAATCCGTTTTTAGGCAATTACTTCATTTTTTGTGCATGGAATTACTCAGAAATAATTTCACATACAGAGGACTGAATATGACTTAAGGTCAAAGTCTTGTGATTCTGACAGTATGTGTGTGGTTTCTGTAAGTTAAAGGGATTCTGAGTTATTGAAACACTAATTAATAAACAACGCAAAATGTCTGCGTCGCTCTCAAAGAACTTTAATAGTAATTTTCACAGAGTTGTGCTCTCGGCTGGTCTCCAAATAAAATCCTGAATCTTCTTTTTCTGAGTCCATAACAAGACAAATAGAGTACAAATACATCCGAGTCCGAGAGGAGACCGAGACTTCCAAAAACTGGTCTTGAGACTGAGACCGGGCTCGAGTGCTACAACACGAGGTGAAGGTTGGGTTTGTGAGTAGGCGATCTCCGGACGTATGTGTTTTAGGCAGATGTTTGGTCAGGTGCACGGTAGCATAAGCGTTTAGGAATGAGTGGTCATAAGTTTGAGATCTGGCTGAGACTTTACGAGCCAATTTCCTCACACGTTTAGGAATGTGGTGATGAACGAGGCCTCATGAGGGAGAGCCGTGAACCTGGATCCAGACTGTTTAATCCACGCAAGTCAGATTATCGGCAGATTTCTGGAGCCTCGACCGCGTACAATGGTTGTGGTCTAACAGGGCGAGGGTGAGAGTAATTATCGGGACGTGTGACCCGGGAGGCATTTCCGGAGTCACCGGTTGGGATTTGGTGAACCTTCTGACGTGTATACCAGTTCAGAGTCCATGTGATTTGCCTGTTTTGATGCCTGTAGTCAGGTAAACACCTTACCATGAGGCTCAAAGAAGAAAGCGAAACAGGCTCTTGATGTAAGAAAACTAAAATCAGCCAGGTTTAGAAGGACTCAGAGTTAACGTGGACTTTGTCAACACACAGGGCGAAATAACGAAGCTCCACAGTGCACACCAAGACAAAAAAAAGTAAGGATAAGATTTAAGTGAGTGATCATTTGTGATTATTTGAAACGCTGACCTTCCAACCACAGGGCTGACTCAATAACCATCGACAATCAAGACAACAAATGTGGGGAGAAGTTCACTTTTCTTGGGGCTAAGATCAGCAGAGATGCAGAATGTGATCAAGAAATTATTCAATTGAAATAAACCTGATTTTCCACAAGAAAATGCCAATTTGATTTGACACTCGCAATATCTGTGTTCCTGATGGTTTTAGCGCTGCAGAATTAGGGGCCGTCACTAAATTACAGAACTGTGTTTAAACGTATAATTTTTGAGATGTTACTTTAATAATAAATAATTAGGCATATACGTATATGCGTGTAATTATGTTGTTTTAGTTCGGAAAACAGTATTTAAGTCAGGTATTTCCTTAAGAAAATAACAAAATAATTTCAGTTTTCTCCTCACAGAGAAATACAGCTTTTAATGAATTTATTCAGTAAAAACTGGTATCGGATCAATATCCAAAGCCCAAGTATCGGCATTGATATCGAAACTGAAAAAGTTGGATCAGTGCATCCTTACTTTTAATGCACACCAACGATGCACAGCTTTAATCTGTTTCTGCTGCATTTATCTGTCTGCAAACTTTTCCGAAAGCATTTTCAGTAGCTCCCGAACCAAATATTTCCACTACACACTCACACACGCACCCAACTGAGACAAATAACTCCCTGTTGCAGTAAGACTTCACCCTGACCCCTTCTTTATTTTATTTTATATTTTAACACCGAGCTCTCCTGGCTGCGATTTCACCAGTACTGAAGCAAGTCGTCAGTCGACACCCTCAACCCTGCCAGCGTCAAATGGGTCGAGATCGGGCACCAGGGAGGAAACCTGGCACGGCTACGGCGATAAACATACACACACACACACCCTTACGCATGTAGCGCGACACACTCTCTGCCGTTCGGAGGCGGGTTCGTCTGTGGAAAAGCGAGGAAGGATGGATGGAGTGGGGCTTGAGGGGCGGTGGAGGGGCGTGAGGGGCAGATTTTAGAAGAAGGGCAAGTTGCAGCTTGCCCCATGTTTGCAGTGTCAGCCTCTAACACACATACCTCCCCTTAACGGGAAAGCAGGAGGAGGAGGAGGAGGACGAACGCCGTCCCTTTAAGCAACTGGGTCATGGCTCGGTTTTGTTTTCTTTTCCTTTTTCTCCCCGTCTTCCTTTTTTTAGAGGATGAACCTCTATCATTTTTCATGCCTTGTGCCACCTGTGCAACAATCAGCACAAAAGCAAGGGTTTAACCCTCTCCTGTTTTGGAATTTTGTGAAGATTCCAGAGGAAAACGATACATTAGTTGGTCTTTTTGCTGTTTTTGACAAATGTTACTTAGATAGATATAATACCCAAATTATCTTTTTTAAATTGAAGGATTTGTTGGTCAATTCTTTTCTGTAAACACAAAACAGAATTTGTTTTGTTAGGTGTAGTTAACAGTGTTGGGCAAGTTACTTCCAAAAGTACTAGATTATAGATTACTAGTTACTGTTATTTTAAAGTAGTTTGGTACCTTACAATATTACTGTCTTTGAATTGTAATGTGTTACACGATACCCAGAATTACTTTTGAGTTACTTTCACCAAAATACAGTGTGGAAGTAGGACTCGGCATTGTAAAATGCTAAAATGTGACTCTCCACGGCAAAACCAGTCGCTTGTCGCAACGGAGGTTTCCGGGAAAAACGATGTTGCGTGGGGTAACATTTTGGATTTTTTGTTTTTAGTGTTTTGAAACAGTGGAAGATCTATACTGTACTGTTGGGAATAAATTTCGCTGAAAAACTTACCCTTTCCATCCTAAAAACGTGACTTTCTTGAGGTGAGGAATTCAATTCCAGCAGAATGTTAAAAGTTTCTGTTTTGACCGCTCTACTTCAATATTTACGCTAAATCCACTGGTTGACTAGTGTGAAGATATTTCTCCGGAATCCATCTTCATCTCCCGAGTTCAGTTAACCTAACGCAGGTAGGCTATCCGTGTGGCT
>JAVGVS010002774.1:0-10742 GCA_032718565.1 Distichodus sexfasciatus
ACACCTGATGAACACACACACCTGATGAACACACACCTGATGAACACGCTCACCTGATGAACACACACCTGATGAACACACACCTGATGAACACACTCACCTGATGAACACACACCTGATGAACACACACCTGATGAACACACACCTGATGAACACACACATCTGATGAACACACACACACCTGATAAACACACACACACACACCTGATGAACACACACACACACCTGATGAACACACACACACACACACACCTGATGAACACACACCTGATGAACACATACCTAACGAACACACCTGATGAACACACACACCTGCTACCCCTTTATGTGTTACATGTATTGCATCTCTTCCCAGCATGGCCTGTCCACACGTGTGTGTGTGTGTGTGTGTGTGTGTGTGTGTGTGTGTGTGTTGCAGGGTGGATGAATATGATTGTGACAAGTTTGAGACGGACTTGAAGGTGTACGAGGGTTTCGACAGACAGCAGCTGTACGCTCCCCTACGGGAGCAGAGTGAATCTGTCCTGATGTGGTGTCCCGTGTGTAAGAGAGAAACCATGAAGAGCAACGAGGCGACCTGGTTCAGGTGGTTTAAGGTAAATTCAGCTTTTACTGCACAAACACAAATAAAGAATATACATATAGAAATAAAGTATCAATGACTATAAATAAAGTGTGCAGTTTTAGCTGCGTGCAGTATTCAATAATTGTGCAAATATTAACAACAGTCACATAGAGAACAACTACAGTTAGAATCCTGGAATGTTGAGTGTTAAAGGTGAGTTATGGTGTGCACTGGGGTGATGAACCGTCTCATATCGAGTGTGACGTGTGCATTTGGTAGGATTTCCAAGTGATTGCAGGTGAGCACAAGGAAACTCTGCAGCTGTATCACACTTCGCCGCAGCACGGCGGCATTTACACGTGCGAGTGCAGCTTCCAGCACGCAGGGCATGTGTACAAGTCCAACGCGTCCTTCCAGCTCACGATCAAAGGTGTGTGTGCTGCTGCAGAAACTACACACACCACTCACACTCATGTGAACAAAGTTATCTAGAAGCCAAGTACCATCGCTCAAAAGCAACGAACAAAACCCCAGAAAGTTGCAGGTGTAGATCTGTAAATCTGATCTGTATTATACCTCAACCTCTAACAATACACATCACACTCTGTTTTCTCATATGTTACCTTTTTAACCTGTGTTCCTTGTTTTACATTTTTAAACGTTTTCTATGGTGGAACAGTCGATGAAGGCACGTTCAGGATACGTTTCACTGCGTGTTGCACCTGAATAACTATGCATGTGACAAATAGGGTCTCGACTCTTTTAGTTGTCTTGAAGAAATTAGTTGTTTTCTGATTTTTCTATTGACAAAAACAAAACGGAATTCAAGTACGTTTTCCATTTTGAGACAAATGGATCAAGAAACTGGGAAAAAAGCACTAAGCAAACGCAGGTGCACCAGATAGTAAGTTAATTAACCAATCAGGACACAAGGTGCAGGACAGAGGGAGTTGATGGACATACCACACTAGACAGGACGGGACGGGGCGGGGCGGTGAGGGGTGCCCTCTGGTGGGCGGCTGGAGTAAAGTCCAGGGACAGCTGCGACACCAGGATTCTCATACTTGGTAAAGAGCTGATTTGAAATGTTGTGTCTGATTTGCAGAGCCTCAGATCAGCTTTCCCCCGACCTTCATCATTCCCACCAACAACTCCATACAGCTGGTTGACCTGGGTAACAACACCTTATAAGCACTCACCTTAACTCTGTAGTCTTCAAGCTCTTCTTAGTAAGGACACTGAAGTACATTTCCAGTTTGTGTACTTAGTTCCAGGTCCTGCTTTAAGTAACATCGCTGCAGTACTAGTACCAGTAGTATTCTTGTAAGGGAACTATTTCAGGGCCACTTTTTAGTTGATTAAAGAACACGTTTCAGTGTAAGAGCAGTTCTGACTCGTTCACTTTTACATCTTATTCTGTACTGTGAATAAAGCATACTGTGAACTATACTAGACTATACTAATAGCATCCTTAAATACCCGTGTTTTTGGTCATGACTTTGGATCAATGTGAGATGCGTATGAGGAAGAGGTAGACGTATCCAGTAACGAGGACCGTATTATCCCCCATGCTGTGTGTTCTTCACCAGGGTCGGAGGTGTTGTTGAACTGTTCTGTGTTTTTTGGACATAACATGAGGGAGCAGTGCCACATCACCTGGGAGAGGAACCAGGAAACACTGGACGGAGTGGAAGGATACAAATCCAGCATTCGGTACCTATAATCATACACACGACACATACATACACACACCTGCTACTACTAGGGCTGTAACGGTACATCAGTCTGTACTCATGTAGGGGTTCAGTGATCAACGATTAAACGCTGGCTCCTGAACTGAATCAAATAACCGTATGGTAGCAGACTGTGATAACGGATATAGACATTAAACCAGTACAATATGGTACTGTGATGAAACTTACCACACAACAGGAAGACGGTAGAGTGCAGTAAGATTCAAGAATTCAAGATTCTTTATTCGTCACATACATAGTTATACAGGTACAGCGTGTAGTGTAGCGTGGTGTAGTGTACCCTGATCGTTCCCAGGACTGAGTTATTTAAAAAAGTTTTAGAAATTAGAAATGAACAACAGATAGTGTTAATGAATTCCTATGAGAAACTGAAACAAATAAATAAAAATCTATATAAGTTATGTATGCTCCTAAACAAAGATTTATGCTATAAACAGTTACTGTATATGTGTATATGTGTATATTTGTGGGGTGCCTGTTGTAGTAACGTGGAAATATAAGCATGTCGTCTTCAATGACACTTAAGTACTGTTTTAAGCAACTTTTACTCTTTACTTGACTCCAGTTCTAATGATATAATGCACGTTTTACTTCACTACATTTATACTGAGAACATGTTACACATTCTATTCCTTAACCTCGTCTGGAGGGACAGCACATTTTTGTTTTTGTGGAGATTGTAGGGGTGTTGAAGTTAATCACATAATCGATGCATCGCGATGCAGATGTGGACGATTCTGCATCGATGCAGTGGCAGCTCGTAATGGATTTTAACGGAGGGTTTCAACCGGCGATCCTCTGTCCCCGAGCGGTCACGGCGGCATTGCAGGTGGTCTGTGACATGCAGTCCCCCTTTACTGCTGAACTCACTTTATAAAAATTATTCCTTTTTTATTTTTCAAAACATTTCCAGCTGATTTGGGCACATTTTGAACATTGATTGTATATATCACTGGTTACCTTCTAACTGACTGTATCTGCACAAATTATTGAAAAGTATTGCACAGACTCTCGTTCTCCACTGCTGTTATAATATCTGCACAAACTTCAGTGTTAGTCAGACGGTTTTAAGAGATACTGTTTTATTAAGAGACTGGATATAGAATTTTTCATATTGAAACTGTTTCTAACCTCTTCACATACAGTGGAAATTGACTTTTACACTGTATGTGCAGGAGGTTAGAAACACTTTCAATATGAAAAATTCTATATCCAGTCTCTTAATAAAACAGTTAATTGTAGGTTAATACTGCATCTAAATTCTCTCTTTCTACTTCTATTTCTAGTACAGGTTTAAAGTTTATATTTAATACTTCATTTCTAGTTTAAAATGTATATTTTGTATTTTATTTATATACTTTTTGTTCTATGTGCCCTATTTGTTCTTTCTTCCCTGTTTCTTGTTGCAGTGTGTAAACTGGAGCCACGTCGTCTCGTCTCTCTGTATATCTGTACAGTATATAGCAGAGATGACAAAGTTTACTTTGATTTTGATCTTTATGAATAATGAATTTAATGCAAATATCTAACAAGTAATACAAAAAAATCCTCCCTCCAACACTTAGTCTGAGTGGTGGTCCCTGGGACAGAACCAGTTGAAAACCTCTGGATTGTATCATAATGACGTTGCTTAGAGATTTTCTGGCTGTGGCATAAAAATTCAGTAGCAGCTATAGCTGCCCAATCTGTGATCCATGCCCAATCTGCCTGCAATGTCAAGTAATTTAAAGAAAATTGATTGCATGCATCGTGATGCATCGAGATATCGAATCGAATCGAATTGCTGATGTGATAATCGTAATCGAATCGAAGCGGGGGGGCAGTGAAGATTCACACCTCTAGGAGATTGATGCTGAAGACCTGATAGCACCACCTGCAGGCTGTTAGAGAACTGATGCTGCAAAATCCTACACCTTTAATAAGACTGCAGCAGAACCAAACACTAGCAAAGGAAACATTTTAAGACTTTGGATCTAGTATTTATTGTAGTGTCTAATCTTTACCAAGCTTCAAAACACTTTTTATACATAAATCTTTTACTCCAGTAAAGCAAGCAACACTATACTGTTTGGAGTGTACAGTGTATACAATAATTTAGAACTACACTGGGATTTTCTGGATGCAGGTTGTTAAATGGAACATTTGAGTCTGTTCTGACCATCAGTGAAGTTTCCCTGCTGGACGTCCAGTCTGAGTTCCGCTGCACTGCCAAAAACGCAAATGTGTGGATCCACGCGATCATCTCTCTCAAAATCAGAGGTGAAGTGTCATCTAGGTGTAATAATAATAATAATAATAATAAAAGATTAATTTGCATGGAATCATGTAGTGTAATGTTATTTTATTTTCCAGGGTCAGTTGTGCCGCTGGTGCTGACGTTTTTGTTCACGTCTCTCCTTTGGCTGCTGCTTCTTGCTTTGGTGAAGTGCTTTTCTGTGGATTTGATCTTGTTTCTGAGAGGCTTGAGGTTTATACCGAGGAAAAGAGACGGTAAAATGGCATGAATAATGTTTCATAATCATGCGCCTGGTTTCATTAATTAATCTGACATTGTTCCTGCTTAAGGTGAAGGTTTAATTACTGAAAATGTTCATTAAAGGAACTGGTTTGAAGAAAATGAAAAAAAGATTTTTTGCAAAATGATCACAACTCAGGTGAGTGTTTTTCTTTCATTCAGATGGAAAGGTGTATGATGCGTATGTGATCCACCAGAAGGACGGTATGGATGAGAAAACAGAAGAGATGTTAAATGAGTTCATCAGTCAAGTTCTCCCAGCCGTTCTGGAGCAAAGCTGTGGGTTTAAGCTCTACATTCACGGTAGAGACGACCTCCCTGGAGAAGGTAACACCGTCATAATTCACCATGATTTAAATCACATGCCAGTCACTGACCTCCAGTTGGTCCTCCTCCTCCTCCTCCAGACTGCATGGAGCTGATCGAGGAGAAGTTGCGTCTCAGCCGGAGGCTCCTGGTGGTGCTGACCCCGGGGAACAGGGCAGGGTTAACGGGGTCTCTGCGCCTTGAGGACGTCGCCCTGCCCCAGTCCTATGACTGGCAGGTGGGGTTGCACCGGGTGCTGGTGGAGCAGGAGCTTGGGGTGATCCCGATCCAGCTGGGGGACGTGGGGGACGTTTCCCATCTGCCCCTGGGTCTGCAGCACCTGCTCCACAAGACTGCTCCGTTAAAGTGGGACGGCGGGGGTCAGCAGGACGCATCGCCCCGCTCGCGCTTCTGGAAGAAGGTGCGCTACATGATGCCCGTCCCCCCGGCTCCACCACGGTCAGGACAGCTGAGGGTCACCGCCGGGGAGGAATGGGAAGCGAGCTGCTGAAGGAGGCAAAAAACCTTTACACTTTCAGGCTCAAAGCGGCACAGTTCTCCATTTACATACCTGCAGTATCGCTATACTTTTATTCTGTTCCACTATATCTCCTGTATACGTCCTACAACGTAGAACTAATTCATGCAGTATCAGTTAACCTGAGACTTTAGTCTGACAACTACAGATATAATGTATTAATGTCCCCCAAGAACGACTTCAAAACTCTAGTGACATTTTAAAAAGTGAAATATCAACATATTGTGGTTGTTCTCACTAATATACAAAATCTCACAGATAACTCAGATATAACATGCATTAGAGGTGTTGAAATGAATCACATAATGCATGCGTGGTGATGTAGACCTGGAGGATGACCATAATCAATCATAATCAATCCGGCCGTCTGCTGCCCCTAGTGGTCCGTGATGTGCAGTCGAGTCTGGCTCCTGAAGTCACTCTGTAAAAATGATTTACTTTTCAAAACATTTCCAGATGTTTTGAAGCATCTTTATGTCTTGAGCATCTTTATGAATAATGAATGTCATGCTGAATTACATGTCCTCACACACACACAGCGGACGGTTCACATCTCTAACATTCATGTAGAATGTAAAGTTTGAAGTAAACACCAACTTTCTTACCAGAGCTATTTATAGTTTGATGTATTTTACAGAATAATTATGATTAATTATGTCTAATAACTCCTCTATTCACCCAGCGCCTGTTTTTAACCCCCTTTTTAACTTAATGAACACATTTCCACTATTCATTTCAAATTTCACTTTACCAGCCGTTTGCTGCGGCGAGACGTCCGTCCCGGTCAAATGAACATTTTCACCCAACAACCAAATGGACATGTTTTATTTTTGTTATTTTAAACACAAGAACATCAAATGACTGACGTTACAAAAATATACAGTACTAAATGTATCTGGATTTTACAAAATGAAATGAAACAGCTCAAAATGTACACAATTCATGAAACTATTTGGCAGCTCAAAAACAGCAAAATTCATTTAGGTAATTTAATCCAAATGAATCATTTTTGATTATCATAAGGAGCAGCTTGATCAAATCAGTAGACTGAGGCGAGTCTCAGGATTAAAAACAGTAAAACATAGTAATACTTGTTAAGCCCTGTGTGTGTGAGTGTGTGTTCCATCACAGTTCTGCTCAGATCACAGGAGTAGAATGCAAACTGCAGCAAAGTAAGGTGCTCAACACACACACAGGGTTAAAGAACAGCATTCAACTCAAGTGTTAATAAAGATGAACACACGGTGCTGGTGCTGCTGACGCGCTGCGCTCACCCATCCCGAAATTATGCCACGTTAACCACTACAACGTCTGGTCAGTCTGACCGCAGTGTTACAGCTTAATTCCCGAAGGTTCACCGGAAGGAGTGAAATCTGAAGCGTCTCACATTCAGGACGGTCAAGTAACATTATATAAAACTCCGGATGAAGTTATTTACGCTTTATTTTTCCTTGTCTCCCCGCAGCGACTCGGCGTTAGGGGTGTCGCTCACGGGCCCTGTGGTGGCAGAGCTAAATGGAGGTGGGATCTGAAGTCACGACCTCTGGCTCCAGAAGCGAGCATCTAACCCTAGACCCTCAGCATCATCCTCTAGATCAGCGTTTCCCAATCCCAGTCCTCGCGGAACACCGCTCTGCACAGATTCGAGTTTCTGACCCACAGCACAGCTGATGCTACTGATTGGCTAATTAGCGACGTTAGATTGGCGTGCGGAGGTGCAGGAAATACCGAATCTGTGCAGAGCGGTGTTCCGCGAGGACTGGGATTGGGAAACGCTGCTCTAGACGTCCCCCTTTTCCACTACACTGGTGCCAGAAAATGCTCCTAAACTGGCTCAGAACCGGCGCCAAGACCTATTGGCATGTTAGAGGGAGAAACTATTTTCAGTGGCACAGCACCGGCGTCATGGTAAAAGCGGTAATTGTGGACGGGTCAAGATCTGCTTCAGAACAAACTTAGCAAATCATGTGTACTAAAGGTGGCGCTGAACTCACGTCCTCCTGTACCACTAATGCTGCGGTGATGCAGAGAGGCTCTCACTTCCACCTTGACACCGTCTATCAGACGCTCTTCCTGAGCTGTTACAGGAACAGCCTCCCTGCAGAAAGGTTCAGGAAGGAGAGAGCCGGGTTTGAACCTACAACCTCTCGGCCTCCACCACGCGTGAGCTCCCATATTCCAGGAGCTGGTGTCTTATTTTAGTGTTTTAAACGCACTTTAATATTTGTGAAATAAGTCAAAGAGGAAAACCTGCATAAAGTAATTGAACAATGAAGCAAAAGCATAAGAACGGTGACGTTTTTGACTTTTGGGTGAACAGCAAAAATTCTGACTGACTTTAGTGAAAGTGGGTGAATATTTGTCATTGTGAACAGATCACATGGTGCACCACAACCAAATGTGACGTCTACATTTGACCCATCCACGAAGGAGCAGTGGGCAGCTGACACCTGGTGAGCAGTGCTTGTAGACGGTACCTTGCTCATGAGTACCTCAGTGGTACCTTTGGCATTCAGAGATTGGAATCGGTGACCTTTCGATCACAAGAGGATCAAAGTTTGCAATAATCCTGATCGTGCAGGTCAACATCACTGTAATCACCTGCTGTGTTATACTGACTTTTGCATTATTATAAAGGTTCACATCAAGTTTTAATGACTGGTCTAAGGCCATTTGGTGGAAACGCTACCTCCCAAAGTGTCAGCTTTACTGATCTGTCTTCATTTCAGATTTTAATCAGCGGCATGACGCTTCCAGAAGAGCTGCTGCGGGACGAACAGCGGTCTGACAATATAAAGTAGATTAAAAAGGCAGGTTGAGGTTAAAGCAGAAGTGATGGGGAGCAGGGGACTGGTTAGGAGACGGTGTGATACGAGTTTTAACCCTCCGCTCTGTCACTTGTGTTCTCTTCTTCCCCTCTGTCTTCCTCCAGCTCAGGAGTGATCAAGTCCAGGGAGTCCAGCTCCTCACTGTTAGGCAGGTCGAGGGTTTGCTTTGAAAACTCCCTTGACAAAAACTGAAAAAGAGAGAGGACGTGTGAGTTTATATTAGGGATGCGTGTTTAAATGAGGAATTGAATGGGTAAAGACGAGATCTCTTGCTCGCCAAAGTTCCACTACGCGCTCGAAGTTTTGGCACAAAAATAGCAGCATAGTTATGACTATGATGGAGCGAGGGCAGGGCATTTCCAGCGTAGTGCACAACATTTTAATAAAACCTCACTTCCCTCCCTATGTAGTGTACCAAGTCAAATAGGGTGCGTGTGACTCTCCATGTGCACTACCTAGTGTGTAGAGAGCCGTTAAGCTACAACCCCGGCTACTTCCTGAGATGCATACTACCACATAGAAGAGTATGATGAGAGCACCTTACCTAGCATACTATTAAGTGCAGTAGCACACGGCTCGGGACACGGCCCATGTGTGAGCTCACATTCACTAAGTGAAGCAAACACACAGTTTAGTAGTTAAACATGTTTCACGTGTGCAGCAGAGTTGAGCGTAAAGACCAGAGATGTTGCTGGTGAACGTTCCACTGCGTGATCACAAAATAACACCGTACATTTTAATACAGAAGGCGCGGGCCATATAAAATCCCACCTCGGACTCTGGACATGCCGGACACAAGCGCTACCTTTCACACAGACAATACATGCAGCAGCAAACATCAGCTGGAAACATCAGACTGATGCCAATGACTTAATAACAAGTAATCAGACAGTATGGTGCCTCCCAAGTGTGTGGTGATGTGATGGAGTGGTTATCGTACCTCTTCATAATGGGAAGGGATGTCCACAGGCAGCTGGAGAAGGGACTTGATCCATTTGTGATGTACATAAGTGAAATAGAGAAAGCCCACAATGATGGTCAGTGCCAGGACCACCACCATGCCGCAGACTATCACACGAACTTGTCTTTGTGTCGCTGGAAGAAGAGGAAAAATGAGTTCAGTGTCAGCACTGGAGTCGAGGTTCAGGATTTGTCAGGTGTAGAGTTATACAAATACAACATGTGGTGTGGATCTGAATGCAGAAATGAGAAACTAATCAAGTGGCATGAGGCAGGGGTTTAGATCTAACTGTACGAAAGAGGACACCCCTTTAACAAGAAGGTGATACTTCATCATTAGTCTCCGGTGAGTTTTACGTAGGCAGACGCGGCGTGGGTTTGCCGGACGTTCAATGTGCCGTCGGCACCGGTTATCATTTCCACCGCGTGGCCTGTTGAAGTTCCAGTTCCAGTGTGAAAGATGATGCCAAATAAATAGAAACACAACACTGGGCAAATGGGAGAAGACGAACTAACTCTAGACAGCCAGGATTAGGTTTAGGGTTAGAACAGAAAGGCTACACTCAGGTAGAGCTGGATAATACTCCATCAAAATGAATGAACAATGATTTTTGCTGGACGGGACAGAGTCACATGACAACACACACTACAGGAGTATGAATGAATAAAGATGAATGATTACGGAGTATATTACAATAAAGTGAGGCACTCACACGACTCGGGAATGACCTTGCAAATTACTCGGCTCGGATTCCCGTAGGGTACGTGGAATTTCAAGAACACAACCTGGAAACAGTATTCCTGCCCCGGCTCCAGGTCCCTCAGGATCAGAGGGTTGGACGAGTCCTCGGGCTTCTGCAGGGGGAGTTAAAACACCCGTCGGCTCCTGCTGTGCTGCTTCAGTGTTTCTTATCTTTACAGAAAATGCATTCATGGCAAAACGACGGGAACACATTTTGTGGTGTACGGTGTGCTGTTGTACCTGCTTGTGATTGGGGCTGGACGATTTCCAGTAGTGTGCCCTGTACATGATGTGCCCCCCCAGCTTGTGGACCAGAGCAGGAGATTTGCCAGACATCAGAACACTCACCACGTCCGTGGAGACCGTCACGTTGATTTGGGGGGTGCACAGGGCATCTGCAGTGGGAGTGGAGAAACATGACAGACATATTTAGAGGATGGGGCAGGGTTAAGGTGGGAATGGGGTGGGGTTAAGGAGGAGATGGGGCGGGGTTAAGGAGGAGATGGGGCGGGGTTAAGGAGGAGATGGGGCGGG
>JAVGVS010002775.1:0-10739 GCA_032718565.1 Distichodus sexfasciatus
GAGTGAATATAATGTTGGTAAGTTGAAGGTCTTGTGATTGTGACGGTATGTGTGTGGTTTGTGTAAGTTAAAGGGATTCTGAGTTATTAAAACACTAATTAATAAACAAGGCAAAATGCCTGCGTCGCTCTCAAAGAGTTTTAATAGTAATATTCTCAGAGTTGTGGTCTCGGCTGGTCTCCAAATAAAATCCAGAGTCCTCTTTGTCCGAGCCCATGACCGAAAATTCTGTCTAAAATCTGAAAACTCACTAAATTATTTAAAGCCCAGTCCACTCTGTATGTGTTCGTCTGAAAACGCTTCCGGTGTTAATGTAATCCTGACTGATCAGCGATAATTAAGCTCCATCTGGAGTTCATTTTAGTAACTGTGCTGCTACAATAAATATTAAAACGCTCTGATTTCTCCTCGAATTAGACTCTACACTGGGGTTATTTGTGGGGAAGACAATTTATACTCGTCTTGATTAATAATTTGATGAATGAATTAGTTCATTTTGTTGGCACTGGTTGTAACTGGTGATACCTAAGTGCTAGAACTAATCAAATAGGTGCAGAGCAAATATTCTAGATTTTCTAGAAGTTCAACACGTGCTTCAGCTTTTATAAGCATCTTCTTCCTCTTTCGGCTTTTCCCTTCAGGGGTCGCCACAGCGAATCATCTGTCTTCATCTAGTCCTATCTTCTGCATCCTCTACGCTCACACCAACTAACTTCATGTCCTCTTTCACCACATCCATAAATCTCCTTTTTGGTCTTCCTCTCAGCCTCCTGCCTGGTGGCTCCAACCTCAGCATCCTTCTACCTATGTACTCATTGTCTCTCCTCTGGACATGTCCAAACCACCTCAATCTGGCCTCTCTGACTTTATCTCCAAAACATCAGACATGAGCTGTCCCTCTGATGAACTCATTCCTGATCCTATCCATCCTCGTCACTCCCAAAGAGAACCTCAACATCTTGAGCTCTGCAACCTCCAGTTCTGCCTCCTGTCTTTTCCTCATTGGCACTGTCTCCAAACCATACATCATGGCTGGTCTCACTACTGTCTTCTACACCTTTCCTTTCATTCTTGCTGAAACCCTCTTATCACACATCACGCATGTTTTTGGATTATCGTGACAACAGCACCAACATAGGGATGTGAATTTTTAAACGCAAGCTGAAATAAAATATAAACGGTGTTTGTCTACTTTTATCAAGTAAAGACTCAACCTGCCATTTCATAAACCACACAGCAGCTGGTGGCATAACGGTAGGGTGTTCGCCCCGTGCTCAGAAGGTCGCAGGTTCGAATCCAGGGCCGGTAAAGTCACCACTGAGGTACTCATGAGCAAGGCACCGTCCCAAAGCACTGCTCCCCTGTGTGCTGTGCTGTGGTGTGTTCACAATGACAAAATAATCACTCACTTTCACTTTTTTCACTTTCAATCGGATCAGAAAGCAGCCGGTTTGAATCTTCTCCTTTATTACAGACAAAAAAATCATATTTTACCTGATAAATGACAAAAACAACCCGCGTTCTACTCACAACACCGCTGTTAACTTGATGTTTTCAGTGTTTATTTCCAGAAGTGAGTTCGTCACGTTATTGTGAGGAACGTGATCATGCCAAACGGCTCTCACGTGGAACGCCATCGTGGAACGCCATGGATCCAACTTTATCAGTTCCGATACCGATGCCAATACCCAAAGTATCAGCCGATCCCGGGTATCCATCTTTGTCTAAACCTTTGTTTTTAGGTTTATTACGGTGTTTGTGTAGAAGTTAACCACACACGCCTTATGCTTTGCATAAGGACAGTGCCTTTTATATTGCATTGCAGAGTTTTTATGATGTAGAGACATTCTTTTGCTGAAGAAACAACTAGAGGTCGACCGATACTGTTTTTTTTCAGGGCTGATATCGATACCAATCATTGCTAGTTAACGAAGCTGAATAATTGACTCATTTTGCACTCATTTTTGACACGATGGCGTTCCACATGGGAGTCGTTTGGCATGACGACGTTCCACACAATAACACAACGAACCCGCGTCTCGGAATAAACACTGAAAACATCAAGTTAATGGCTGTATTGTGAGAACGCTGGTTGTTTTTGTTATTTATCAGGTAAAATATAAGTTTTGTCTGTAATAAAGGGGACGATGTGACTGAACTGCAACACTTTAGTGAATGTCGGACTGCTGTGAAACAACAAACAGCGAGGAACACAGAAAGGAAATTCAGGAAATTAAACAGTATAATCTCGTATATTTTTGGGGTTGTAGTGTTTCGCGCCGTTTGTTCTGCTCGTTGTCATTTCTATCTGTAGGACTTAGCGCAAATGTTGAACGAACTGAGCGTACGCCCAAACGCAAACGTAGAGAAACCTACAAGTTACAGCTCGGCTTCATGCCACAGATACCCGATCCGGCTGCTTGAGTCGTTATCGGGCCGATATCGGATGGGTGAATCTCTAGTTTGACCGGTTTCTTCATGAGTAAGGTTGCGTCCCCAAGCGCCGCTCCCCGGGTGCTGCCAGAAAAGCTGCCCGCTGCTCCTTCATGGATGGGTCAAACTCAGAGCTCACTGATTTGCACATATATTGATTTGAGGTCATATCGTCCAGCCCTGTCCTGCATACGGTTGTCCATAAAACAGCTACAATAAAGGCTTCGGCCTCTTCATTCTGCTCCCTATAAAGAAAGCACCGACTCGAGGTTTTGAGCTGAAATGTGGATACGGCAGCATTCCCGAGCACACAGCGAGTACGGAGGCTGCTTTTGTGGAAGTGGAGCTCGCATGCAGATAGCTGTGAGGGGAAAGAGCGGAGCCGAGTTGAGAGTCGAGATCAAAAAGACGCCTCATGACTTTATTCATGAGGGACGAAGCCTCTCTTCTGATGCCTGGAGGAACGTGGAGAACTGAGTCGGTAAAAAAGCTACATGCTTATGCAACACGGATGGACTGCTGTCTTGATCACTGCCTGTTGAGAGTGTGTGTGTGTTTTAACTAGAGCTGTAGCCGATCTGATATGTGGATCAGTATCGGTCCGATAACGGCTCAAACGGCTGGATCGGGTATCGGTGGCATTGGGCCGCCGATGTGTGCACGCTCAGTTGGTTATGCATGGGAAGTGGCACTGCGGTAACGTAGAGCTGAAACCATTGTTCCAATTGGTGTTAATTTCATCAGACGAGACGAAATGTGTTCGTCAACGAGCCTCTTTCCCACGACTAAGACGAGACGATGACGAGACTGCACCAACGTTCTAAAAATACTGACTAAGACTGTGTTAATGTGCCGTATTGTTTACGAATAAATCCAATAATTCTACTACAAAAAATGGTCGAGGCAATTTTTCTAGAATGGAAGCTTGGTTTAATTCATTTTACTCGCTAGAGCAGCTCCGCTTGCTTTTTCGCGATGTAAACACGCGTGCTGTGTTAATGAGCGCCGTAACTCGCTAAAACGCTCCAGTTTGGTCAAAACGTCGCCTTTATTACAGACACAAACCATATTTTAGCTGATAAATAACTACAACAACCAGCGTTCTACACAATTCTGCTGGTTATTTAGATTTTCCATCGTTTATTCTGGAACGCACGCTCAGTGCTTCATTGTGAGGCGGCTCCGGGAGGCGCCCAGAGGATCGTGGGAAATGTAAAAGCAAAAGCAGCTCATTTTATAGGCCAAATTGGTTCAAAATGACAAACTTCAGTATTTCATTTCCAATTGATCAAATTGTTTTCAATTTTATAATGTTATAGTGTAATCAATAAGAAAGAAGAAATATTTCTATGTGTAAACAAACAATTTTTGAGAACAAATCATTTAGCATATACATGTGTGTGTAATTATTACACTGTTTTAGTAGGAAAACAGTATTTAAACCAAGCATTTCCTTAAGCATAAAGTGGTCTCGTCCCATCTCTGGTAAATACACACCTTTTAGTTTTTTCTTTATGTTCTTGATTTGCCGTGTTTTCGTTTACTTATCGTTTATCGTCTTTATTATTCGTGTTTTCCATTTTTTTATTCTTTGGAAGTCGTTCTCGAGCGTTTTGAAAGGTCCGAGGGGAGCGGGACGTGAAGGTGGTGACGTTTTTCGACGTGTTGATGCTGGTCGTGTGTGAGTTAAACTCCCCCCGCCGCGTCTCACACGGACCACAAGTCCCAACCTGCTGCCGCCGCTGCTGAAAACACGTGTGGAATTTGATTGTCTTTTAACCTGCTGCTCTCGTACTCGTAGCCGTTGTACATTTCAGACGAGGAGTTTTAAATGGATCTCGCGTTATTCAGTCAATACCTGAAATGCTTCAAGTCAAAACAGGTTCAACGTGGTCATCTCTACTGTATACACAGAGGGACGAGACGGCGTGGCTCCAGCTTCCACAGTAGGAAAAGACAAATTAAGGCACGTGGAGTAAGCAAAAAATATAGACATAGATTATAAAATATAAAATCAGGGTGTCTTCACACTTGGTCCATTTCAGCCCTTAAAGCAAACTCAGAGCGATTAGTCAGCATTTTTGGCGTATATGTGAACACGCTAAACGAACTCGGACCCCTCTGAAACGAACCAAACTGAGACCACGTTGGGAGGTGGTCTCACCCCTGTTTTACACTGGATGCGTGTCCGCTGCGCTGCGACTGCGCTGCATTTCCATTCTGTCCGAGGCCGTCCGCCAGTTTGCACTGGACGCGGTTGTGGTCCGTATCTGATCCGGCGCACCGCTGGTTTGCGAGATCACATGATCACGGGAGAATCGCGCGGGATAATGCGATAACAACCGTGGGTAAACCAACGGCGTTTGTTTTGCTGTTTCTGCGCACTACAAACATTATTAGTAGGCTTTTACAAAAATGTAGTTCCCTCCCAGAAATGAGTCAAAAATGAATTATAGGTCAAAACGAGTCCAAATTAGATAAAATTGGGCAAAACTTCAATATTTCTTCATCTTCAATTGATCAGTAAATATTTTTTCCATTTGATAATGTTAGAGAGTAAAAAATAAATGTAGAAAAAAAGAAACCGTTTGGTTTATTAAAAAATTCTGGAAATGAAATATACACTACCAGTCAAAAGTTTGGACACACATTCCCATTCAGTGTTCTTTATTTTCATTACTATTTACATTGTAGATTCTCACTGAAGGCATCAAAACTATGAATGAACTGTGTAAAGGCTATTTGACCCAGAAGGAGAGTGATGGAGTGCTGCGCCACATGGCCTGGCCTCCACGGTCACCTGACCAAACCCAATCGAGATGGTTTGGGATGAGATGGACCGCAGAGTGAAGGCAAAAGGGCCAACAAGTGGTCAGCATCTGTGGGAAGTCCTTCAAGACTGTTGGAAAACCATTTCAGGTGACTACCTCATGAAGCTCATCGAGAGAATGCCAAGAGTGTGCAAAGCAGTGATCAAAGCAAAGGCTGGTTATTTTCAAGAATCTAAGATATAAAACATGTTCTGGGTTATTTCACACTTTTTGTTTACTACATAACTCCATATGTGTTCATTCATAGAGCCTTCAGTGAGAATCTACTAGGGCTGGGAATCGTTGCTGATTTCCTGAATCGATTTAATTCCGATTCACAAGGTCATGATCCGATTCAATTCTCCATTCGATATCGATTTATTTAGAGATTTCTTTGCGTCAATACTAGTTTTGCTTGGTTATAAAATAACTTCTTTTAAAACCCAAGTGTTGCCAAACATCGGCCTTCAGGCCCGACGGTGATTTGAGCGGAGCAGCTTCAGCCACGGCTCTATTTGGTTTGGGTTTCGCCGGTCTCACGTTTTTATAACTGTCCTTGCGTGGTCGCGAGAAGTAGAATTCGCGATCCGCGTATTTTTGAATCGATATCGTATTTTTCGAACGAGAATCGATATTGATCGGTGAATGGATTTTTTGAACCCAGCCCTAGAATCTACAATGTAAATAGCCATGATAATAAAGAATAAAACATTGAATGGCAAGGTGTGGCCAAACTTTTGACTGGTAGTGTATCTACTGTATATATCTTAATCTGACGAATAATCGATAAATCAGAAAAATAATCAAACAAAATAATCAAGATAAATCAAACAATAACAAAATAGTCGTTAGTTGCAGCTCTACATGAGACAGTAGTTTGTACTGATTTTAATAAACCTAAATGTTTAATTAGGTAGAGTCTGGGGAATTAATTTCACTCAGTTACACAAACGCTTCTCGTACCGAGCATCTCATCACAACACTCCAGAAAAATCCAGGAGCGCTTTGTGCCCCGCGTCTGTATAAAGTTTCACTATGAATCATGCTGCGTGTTGGTTTGTGTAACGCCGTCTCACACACCCGAGCTTCATAATGACCATGGCTGGGACCCCGTCACTTTACAGCTCGTACTGCGACAGAGCAGGACATCGTTTCCCCCAGAGAAAGTGACATAAATCAGCTGGACAAGCACTGACCCAACACAACACTGACCCTCTTTATTGCCGACCTCCTCCTCCTCCTCCTCCAGAAGTCCAGCAGGAATTTAATACAGATCGCTCTTTCACGGTTGACACTTTGCCAGCACACAGCGGCCGTTCTGGATTTACGGGTGCCGGGGGTTAATTTATAGCAGGCTGCGGAGGTCAGAGGGTGAGGTTACGACTGAACCTGAAGCTGTAATTTATAATTCAATTAACCTGGAGGGTGGAACGCCAATCTGATGCTTATATTTTGCTACGATTCGTAATAATCAGTGTGTGATTATCTGTTGCCGTGAACACAGCTCAGTGCACCACAACCAAACGTGACCTCAGCTGACATGAGCAGTGCTTGGGGTCGGTAACTTGCTCATGAGTACCTCAGTAGTACCTTTACCGGTCCACGCCCTTCTGATCAGATTGTTTTATTTTTTTAATAATATTAGAGAGTAATCAATAGAAAAGAAGAACTATAAATAATGTCTTTGTTATCAGAGAACTTATTCTATATTTTGATGGAATTGAAGAAAATCTGATCAATTGAAAATGAAGAAATACTGAAGTTTTGACTCATTTTGAGCTGCTTTTGGCCTTTCCGGGAGAGAACTACATTTCCCACAATCCCCCGCACGCCACTCGGAGCTCAAATATGACTTTAGTCTCTAATAAAGGGGGAGATTTGACTGAAGTGTAGCGTTTTAGCGAGTAACAACCATCACAAGCAGCACATGTGCGTTTACATCGCAAAAAGTGTCATTTATGTGTTTTTACGAGTTTACTTCTGTTTTTGTGCACAAAATATATCACAAATACTTCCACATACAGAGGGATCAGGTCTTGCCTTGATCGCAGAACTGGAAACGTTGCGCGTCACTAATGAGTAACGTAGCGCATGCACTTACAAAACATTTCCATACTAAAGTTCCACGCAGAAGAGTTTGTCTAATCGACCTTATCGATCACGTCAAATAATCGTCCCAGTCCTAATGTATACTGTATATGTGACCCTCCACGGCAAAACCAGTCGCTTGTCGCAACGGAGGTTTCCGAGAAAAACGAGCATTTATGTTGCGTGGGGTGAATTTTTGATTTTTTGTTTTTAGTGTTTTGAAACAGTGGAAGGTCTATACTGTACTGTTGTGAATAAATTTTGCTGAAAAACTTACCCTTTCCATCCTAAAAACGTGACTTTCTTGAGGTGAGGAATTCAATTCCAGCAGAATGTTATGAAACAGGAAGGTCTATACTGTACTGTTGTGAATAAATTTGGCTGAAAACTTACCTTTCCATCCTAAAACGTGACTTCTTTGAGGTGAGAATTCAATTCCAGCAGAATGTTAAAAGTTTGTGTTTCTTTGACCGCTCTACTCAATATTACGCTTAAATCCACTGGGGTTGACTAGCGAAGATATTTCTCCGAATCCATCTTCGCCTCCCCGAGTTCAGAAGTTAACCCAACTTAGTAGGCTATCCCGTAGCTGTGAATGCGAGGCTACCGTAAATGCAAAACGCAGCCGCGACCGCATCAAGCCGCCTAGAAGTGTTATGGCGATATCGACCAAAGGCAGATTTCTCCGTTTTCACTTGTGTGACAGGAGAAACCCAACTCTTGAATGTTGATGTCTCAGTCATATGTCAGCCCCATCTATTCATAGGTATCGTTTTGAAGCTTGGTTTGTGCCCTCATGAAAACATTATAACTCAATTGTGCAACAAGCGACTGGTTTTGCTGCAGCAGAGTCATATTTGTAAGCTACTACAGCCACTACAGCACTTTCCTAATGAAGCGAGTGAGAGATCTTGATCAGGATCAGCTTCACGTCTTCCATTACTCAAATGAAATGCACGAGCCAAACTCTCCGAGCTCTTACCTACACACTCTCACACACTCCAGCAAACCACACACACACATCCATCACAAGCACATGGCCACTGCATAAATCCACACCATAGTGCTAATGAAGTTAGATCCCACTCAGCTGGCTACTGAAGTACAATTACTGCGCTTCGTAAGCCGAGTTTTGTTAACCTTGACCACTTTGACCGACACCAGACCGTCAAAATGAAAGAAATAACCATCACCAAGCAAGCGGATTTCATCTTCACGGTTGGTATTACAGTAATCCATCTACACCGGTGGTGTTTTTGAACTTTTATTGGTGAAAACAGAGGGTTTTGAGAGGTGGACTGTCAGGGTTAAACCTGGAGCTGGGTGATACGACTCAGTCACACCCGTCCGGGATTTCACCGTACTGCGATCGCAACTATTAATGCAAATTCAGCCCATCCCTGCAAATTCCTTGCGATTTTGACCAATTACTGCAACTTTTCCACAATTTTTGACCAATCGTCATCATTTTCTACAAAGCGTGGAGCCATACGTCAGAGAACTCACTTCCTTGTTATGTCTGGAAGACCCAGGAAACGTGTGATAAAAACGCCTCACGTTTACCTTCAAAAATAACTAAATGGTTAAAGGTTATGTTCTAATTCATTAATTCATTTAAATTAATTGTTAAAGAGTATTTGACTTGCTCCTGTAACTTAACTGCAACAAAGCGGCTAAAAACACAGCGACTTGTCGACTTTTTTTTTATTTTTTTTTTTAGAAAAGCTGCCACAAAATGAGTCATTTTAGGCCGCAACACTCTCGTAAAAAAGACCCAGGGCTGCTCAATATTCAAATATATATACACAGTGGTACCTCGGTACTCAAACTAAAACCACTCCAGAGACAGTTCCAATTCCTAAAAGTTGGCGTTCCAAGTTAATTTTCCTTAATTTTTTAAAAAATAATTGAATAAGAATCAAAATGAATCCATTCTGGGTCCCCCAAAATACCAACAATTGGAATGTTCTACACATGACGCTTGTTTTTGCACAAAATAACTGTTTTAATTCTGACAATTTCCATCAAAACTAACGCCTGAATGCTGGATTTTGTTGGAAACAAAAAAAACATTTTCATATAAAAACACTATACATACATGTGAAAGACAAAGCAGCTCTGTGGCGGTCGGATAGAGACGCCAATCAATTGATGATTTTTGTTATTCGAGTTCATCTGGCGTCGGGTCGAAGTGCAAAATAAACGGTGGAATTCTGACTTTTATGATGGGAAACACTGTTCGAGTGACGAATTGTTCAACTTGGTTGGAAAAACCTGCCGGGATCTAGAGCGTGTATTTGTTTCTGCTTTTAGTCTTTCAAATCCAAATTTTAGTGAAACCAGCATGTCTTCCAAAGTCTTCTGCTGGTAGCCAGGTCTCGATTTACGATATTTTCACGTTACGACGGGGTCGTCAGAACGCATCTCCACTGTAACTCTATACGCTTTAAAAAGGGAAAAAAATGCGACAAACATTTTTATATCAGAAATGCGCTGATTTCAAGACAGTGTCAGCATTTACACATCAAACTATGACCAATCTTGAGTAGCGCCGGACGTCCTGAACACAACAACATGAAGCATGTGTGGCGAACTTCTACACACACACTAGAACAAGCCTAAAAACGAAGGTTAAAAACTGCTATCGGATCAGTACTCGGGATCGGCCGATACCCACAGCCTAAGTATCGGCATCGGTATCGGAACTGAAAAAGTTGGATCGGCGCCTCCCTAGTAGACGGCAGCAATTTCTGTCATTTTTGACACTACTGACAGCACTCTGTGACACCAAATAACAGACAGAAGTTCTCCTTTAATATCGGTGACAGTCAAAGTTAAATAGCGATACCAATAATCGGTCAAATGCCAAATATCGGTCCCTGATAATCATCATCGCAGCCAAAAATCGGTTGACCCTTAATATATAGAGTATATGCTAGGGATGCACCGATACCACCCCCCCATTTCATTTTTTCCTAAATTCCGTTTGATTTTTCCCTGAATTCCGTTTTTTCCATTTTTATTCTTCTGAATTCCATGTTTTACGTTATAATCATATTTATTTACCTAAAAAGTGTCTAATTATGGAGTGGATGGAAAAAAAACAATGCAATAGGAAAAAATCTCACATTAAATTAATTAATTAATAATTAATTTAATTAGTTGTTGTTCAACTTCAACAAAGTGCTGGGGTTCAGTAGAACATTTACCTATAAACAACAAAAAACATTCATTTTTTCTGTGCAAAATGAAACGTTTCTGATGTGAGTGTTTGACTGTAAGTGGTCGTCACGTGTTCTTGCGGGTGCAGTCTATCGTGTGCTGGCAAAACGTACAAAAGAGTTGTTCTCCCGATTCATAAACATCGTTTGGGTATCGTTCTGCTCTAAACTTAGCACTGACACTCCA
>JAVGVS010002776.1:0-10732 GCA_032718565.1 Distichodus sexfasciatus
ATATATATATGTATATATATAGCTTAAAGTGATGTATACATATATAAATGCAGTTAACCCATGCAGTTACTCGGACTCGGAACAAAATTCCCTGATACCTACTACCGATACCACATGTAGAAGATATGATGTGGTTATTTTTATACAGTGTAAATGCCACAACACTTGCCAAATAAACTGTAACCTGTGCGGAGATAAAAATATCAGCCGTCTGGAGGTACTTTAAAATAAATGATAATGACAGCAGCAAAGCAGACTAATATTTTAATATTTAATATTTTATTTAATTGTTGTGTTTTTTATGTTTTGATACATATAGGACAAATAAATAGATAAAAAATTAGTATCATTTATTTTATAAAATGACATAATAAGGCTCCACTGTACTTTAATTTATATTTTGGTTTTTATAAGAGTTCTGCCGTGGCTTATACATCAATTTTACAAACCTGTGTATTGGGAGCGGCTTGCTTAAATGGGGCGGCCTATCTAAAAACATGAAAACGCATTCGCTAAAAGTATAATTCAGTGTACAAAAAAGACGATATACCCAAATGATTCGTTGAATTTAAATGTACTGTTTACTGCAGCAACGAACAGTTCGAAAAGCAATGCAAAACAAAGATAGATCAGTGATGATGTTCTGTCACTTAATCTGCACTGCCGCATCCAGCCTCATTGCTGCAATGTAGAAATTACATTTTTTGGGAACTGGTGAATATACGGGCGTGGCAAATAACATAGATGCTTTTACTTCAGATTGGTAAATTCAGTCACGTCGCGGCTGATAACATCAGGCGGCTTATCTTATATAAAACACAAATGAGCATTTTCTGCAGCTTATAGAATGGGGTCGCTTATCGTTGGAGAAATACAGTAATTGATATTGGTAAAAAAAAAAATCTACTATTATTGTCATTGTTATTAATAACAGACCTACACAGGCATCGGTACTCGGTATCAGTGAGTACCCAAAAATAAGTATCGGTACTCATACACGGTCTTAAAAAATGGTATCGGTGCATCCCTACTTATTATAATCTGCAAAGGAGAAAATAAAATCTGCCTCCCAATTAATTATATCTAAGAATCTAAGAAGTATCGGTATCGGTACTCAGTATCAGCAAGTACACAAATAAAAATACTCGTACTCGTATCGGTTTGTAAAAAAGTGGTATCGGTGCATCCCTATAAAGTGGTGTTGTCAGAGTTCACATTCCTGATGCCTGACAGATCCTGCCGTCTCACCTCACCTTTCCCTGGCCGAGTTGCTGATTCACTCCTTTTTTACAGCTCTATTTTGGCTGGCAGCTCGTCGCCGTGGTAAAGGCCAACGGGCGGGGTTGTGTAATGTGTACGTAAAGCAGGCGGTATGTACAGTACATTAAATCATCTCCCCTGCCCTTCTTTTCATTAACCTTGGGCAATACTAGGGCTAGCCAATACTTTGAGTGCCAGGATTGAAAGATATTTTAGAAAAAAAAAAATCACAATATATATTTATATTTCTTTTTTTCTTGTAAAAAAAGTGTGGATGGAATGCTTGCTCCTGCCAAACTTTATTTTAGGGCTGTGCGATATGATGAAATGTATCGTTTCATATTATACTCTATCGTTTATTTCGTGGTGCCGCTAAATACACTGTGTACGGCAATATTTTTGCATAGTTTGGATGAGGGTTTGTCAATAGTCAGCATGGCGCCACGTGGATGTAGACACACAAAATGCTATGGTGTTATATTTGTGCCTTAATTCTGAGCGTGCAGTTAAACTTTGGCAAGCAAAATCTGGTGTCTGGGCACACTCAACTCCTACACACCAGCTCAAAACAAACTGTGCCCTCGCGCTCAGATATATAGAACGTGCCAAAAGTGCCTCAATTCCCCTTAACGGCACCTGAAGAACGCAGTAAAATGTGCTGTCTTTTACAGTCATTTTACGTAAAACACACCGGTATATTCGAGTAAAAATGCATAAAAAACAGGTGTTCTACTGTCAATTGCATAAATTATAGGCAAATTGTGGAACCTTTGGCATTCCACATGAGCACAGAGAGTGTTGAGTGTGCATAGAAACAAAATTTAGCTTGTGAAAGTTCCACTAAATTTATAGAAAATGTACTGCATTGTGATATATGTGGTTATCGGTATATGAAATGAGACATACTTTATTTCCTCAAAAAACACAGCAAAAACAGCATGCTGAAATATATTCAGTTTTAATTTTTTTAATGGTAAATATACTAAAGCACTTAAAGCTCAAACTCCTATGCTACCTAAGTACAGTCAGATCATTGACTTTCATGCATTAATGTTTATACGTGTTGATTTGAGTTAACTTCTGTGCAATAATCTGGTCCATGATTTGAATAATTTGCTTATTCATTCTTTATTTGTTTACAAAACATGGTTTAAAAGGTGCATGTTGAAGAATGCATTTCATGCATTAATGTTTTTTATGTGTTCATAATGTATATTTGGCTCATATAAAGTTTCCAAGATCCAAATAATTAAAAAAAGAAAACAAAGTAAATGCGTGACTTCTTTGTTTTTGACAGGGGGAAAATATTGGTGCGGTATCATGATCTGAATTTTGAAAACATTGTGATTTCAATTTTATGTTAAATCAGCCCAACTCTAGGCTCAGCATAATAGCAAGGTGTAAATGGCAGGGAAGATAAAGTAGGTGAATTAGGTTTTAATGATTTTTTAAAATAACTGTTAGCTTAGATTAGTAGTGTATTTATCTGGATGTGCTGCTTTCTTGTGCTGTTGCACCATTTTTGGTTCAAAAAGACATTATTTATTTTCTGCTTTGTGCTTTTAAGGTGCCTGGCTGAGATGACAATAAGGCCCTGTAAACACGTAGCCAGGTATTTATAAAAACAGGGTTTTTTTATATCGTCCAAACTTAAACAGATGTTTCAGTCACTGAAACCAGCTATTAATGAAAATTTCGGCCAAAGTGGATATTTGTGAAAACTCCAGCTTCAGTAACTATGCGTGGACGGGGGAAATGGAGTTTTATGTTCATAGCTCTCATAAGAATGTGATGTTTGAAGACTAAAGATGGACACTGTCAGAGCAGTGATTCTTGTCTCCCTTATTCAAGCTGTTTGTGCTTATTCGCACCTGCTAAAGTTTAAAAGTGACTCGACTTCCCTATCTGTCCGTACCAAGCACCCCCTATTCGCCAGTTTAAGAAGCAACCGCATGTAACCGGATGGAATTTGTTCTTTTTTTCAAGGATTCTGATTGGCTGACATAAGCTCTTCATGGCGCAATTATCTGGATTTTTGTCTACAGAGATAATTTTGAAAACGGACTCTTATATATGAAGTAATTTTCAAAAACATGTCTCTGCACAGCAAAACAAGTCCCTTGTCGCAATGGAGGTTTCCGAGAAAAACGACCGTTTATGTTGCGTGGGGTAAAATTTTGAATTTTTTGTTTTTAGTGTTTTGAAACAGTGGAAGGTCTATACTGTACTGTTGTGAATAAATTTTGCTGAAAAACTAACCATTTCCATCCTAAAAACGTGACTTTCTTGAGGTGAGGAATTCAATTCCAGCAGAATGTTAAAAGTTTATGTTTTAACCGCTCTACTTCAATATTTACGGTAAATCCACTTGTTAACTAACTAGGGTGAAAATATTTCTCCGGATTCCATCTTTGTCTACCGAGTTCAGTTAACCTAACACAGGTAGGCTATCCGTGTGGCTGTGAATGCAGCGTGGGCTACCGTAAATGCACCAAGCGTCTGTGAGTGCTACGTCGTTAGTCAACTTCAAAGGCAGATTTCTCCATTTCTCACTTGGCGTGACAGAAGAAACTCGACTCCTTTGAATGTTGATATCATATGTCATCCGATTCATTCAATATAGGTATCGTTTTGAAAGTTGATTTATGCCCTTTCATGAAAACATAATAACTCAATTTTGAAAATTTGCGACAAGCGACTGGTTTTGCCGTGCAGAGTCACATATCTATTTTTATAATTACCTGGCTACATGTGTACGGGACCTTAAACTCTACTTGAACCTGAGCTTAGGGAACTTCCAAAGGTAGCACGTTTTATGAGTATGCAAGCAAAATCTCTGCTAATGTAGGTCATAATTATTGCTAAGTATGGCTTATGCATGCTCATCTGTAGCAAAACAGACTCTAGCAGTGGGCCGGGCCTGTGAGACAAAAGCGCAAGTCGTGGTCCTGTTCTTCCGGTATTTTCTTTGGCATGTTGGGTATGAAGCCAGTCGGTATAGACTCCACTCGAATGAGGAGGGAGTAAAAGGCAGGACTGGAGGTGGCACCTCCCACGTCAAAACATGTCGCAGGTGACGAAAGGTGAGTGTGAAGCTTTTGTGCAACGTGCAACACAAGCTACACGAGCTGCATGGCCTAAAGCTTTCACTCAACCGTGATCGCTGTTCATCCTGTCACGCAGAAAAACACCGGCCCCGGACCCCTTTTGGTGTCGCTAGGGTTGTGGTGCGAGTGTCACAAAAACAACAGGAATTTTACAACCTGGGAGGTAAAGGCTGTAGAAACCGGAGTGTAGATTAGCTACTCACTAGGCAATAATGCGACTCATTTCCAACGTTAAACATGCACGCACCTGCTCCGGAAACAATTATGGGTTTGACCTGAAACTATTTCCATAAAACTGGAGGTAGAAAAATTTGTCACTCGTTTTGTACCGTTTCGCATCCCCACCCAACAACTCACCTTTCCACCGTATTGTGGTGCGTAGATCCGTGGGACCCTCCGATGGCGTAGATGCTCCCATCCAGCTCCCCAATGCCCACCCTATTCCTGGGCGTGTTGAGCGATGCCAGCTGGGTCCACTGGTTGGTCATGGGGTTGTAGCAGGACAGTGCTTCCGAGTCCACGTTACTCTGCAGCGAGAGGTTCCTTCCCCCAACGGCATAGAACAGGCCGAAGAGGACGCAGGCTCCCAGGCCGCTGCAGGGCGATGTCATCTCTGATAGCTTCAGCCACGCCTTCCTGCGTGGGTCGAAGGCCTCCATGGAAGACAACGAGTGTTGGTTGTAACCCCCTGCCACGTAGATAAGCTGGTTGCCGCGTTGCGGGGCGGGCGGCAGTGGCTTGCGGAGCGTCATGTCCTGGAAGATCTTGGACAGGAAGTCCTTGCAGGAGTTGGCCTTGCTCAGGATGGGGCACGACTGCAGCTGGCGCTTGAGGAACCTGGCCGGCAGGGCGTAGATGTGGACGGCATTGAGAAGGGCATGGAAGTACTGGGCACGACCCTCCACATCCCAACGCACCCAGTCAATGCAGGCTTTGTAGACCTCAGTCTCGCACAGCACCTTCAAACTGTCCTGGCTGATCAGCTCCAGCAGCTGGCAGTGAGACAAGCTGAAAAATTCCTCCTCTTTGATCACCTGCAACAAAAGCCAGAATGGCAAAGGGTAGGGAGTTGCTTTAACCCTGTGATCGGAGGGTCATCAGATGGAAAGAGTAAAAGTACCACTGAGTACCATACTGTACAACTAAAACCTTCTGGGTGTCCACTTCCTTGTTAAATTGTTCAACGTGACCATTCTTTTTATTGTTAGACAAATTCACAAAACCTCTTCCTCATTTCACCACACCAATACAAAAAGAAAAACATTTGCATCTTAGAACAACTTGAATCCCTCAACACCTACCTCACTAAAGTGAGTGTTGATGTACTCACGGCTGCGCTGGTGCAGCTCAATGCAGCCGATCTCCTCTGCGAAACGGGAGATCCCGATGACATTAGAAGGCTCCAGGTTCTTGATCAGGAAGTCGCAGCAAGCCTTGGCTACATCCTCCATCTGGTAGCGCATGGCGGCCAGCAGGACATGCAAGACGCACTTCTCCCCCACAGTGATGCGAGATGTGTAGGCATAGTCCACCAGCCGACCGATCACCAGGGGACAAATGTCCTTCAAGGTGATCTCCGAGGCTTGGCACTCTTTGAAGTTGCTGGTGAACATGGCTTTGAAGTAAGGGCTGCAGGCAGCCAGCACCAACTTGTGAACCTGTGGGGATACCAGCACTTGTTAGGTGTGTGTGTTCTCGGTGCGAGATTGAGAAAATTGAGCTGTGGTCTCGAGTTAGGACAGCAGTAATCTCTGGACCAAGAGGTCGTGGGCCCGAAACCTACCTCCAGCACTACTATCATTGGGTCCCTGAGCAAAACCCTTAACCAGGGGTTTCCCTCTAATTAAAAAATGAAAGTTGCTCTGAATAAGAGCTTCTGCTAAATGCTGTGAATGCATTAGTGTTTTTAAGGAAGCTACCTCAGATCCAATCAGGAACATTTACAGCATTTTGGAGGTCTAAATAAACAACCTCATCCAGAGCAATGACCATTTCCTACTTTCAAGGACAGCAACCTGAGTAACTGGCTTCCTCAGGGACCCAAGGATGGAAGTGCTGGAGGTAGGATTTGAGCCAAAACCTCTTCGTTCAGAGGTGAGTGTCCTAACCACTAGACCACCATCACCCTACTACTGATCATGCATCATAGATGCTCTACTCCAGAACTTCCATTTTCTAATTACAGGTAAGTTTCCCTGAAGAAACTTGGGTTTAACAGTTATGGCACACAACCTCTTGGTCTGTAGGTAAGTATCCTACCACTATACCACCACAAGTACAAAGCTGGCATTTAATTCACCATGTTTCAGTATGATATATCTCTAAATCTTTCTGCAGAATGTGCAAAAATCAGGGTACTACAAGAACCAGTTCTGATTTTTGCAGGAACTGCAAAATGGCTGCTGCTTAGGGTCAAAGTTTCAGCAGTTGCTTCTTTATCTCGCTGACTCAAATCTTTCCTTGCAGTAACTGCCCCTGAGAAGCACTCACCTTGAAATCTACCACCGTGTCTTTATAGGTCACATGAAGCACCAGGTCACAGAGCAATCCGTGGTGGCGCAGCTCATCCATGAGCTCGAACGCTTTGGAAGGGTGACTCTCGATGGTGTAGTCAAGGTAACCATGACCCTTCATGGAGGGCACCACGATGGCTGAAAAATCCTCATCTTTGATGGGCCTCTTCTTCCTTGGACATAGCATTCTCCAAGGCCTATGTTTGTAGCAAATTGTTCAAAGATCAAGCTGAGAGCGGGGCAAGAGGAAGATACAGTTTACACCCAACCACAGGTCATGAAGAAATAAAGGCACGAATGGTGATCGCTGGGAGACAGGGAGTCGAGTTTTCTTTGTCTGGGTACAATGCCAACCTGGCAGGAGTCTCTCTCGGATCCGAATGACATCATTGAATGATCCATGGCAAAAATATGACAGAATTTCCAGTACACGCCAATTCCTAGTTTGCTCTGCTTTGCAAATGTGGGTGTGTGTCTTCCTCCATGGTTTGGTGACTTGGCATCAAATGAAGTAGAGAATAAGATGCTAGTCCTGTCAACGCTGGTTTCACTTCTCCAACTTGAGATAGGTTTAGTTCAACTTGTCGAAGTCTCCTGCCTGCAGCTAAAGCAGTGATGACTGGGTGATGTGTCTCTTCACTTTCGGCTTCTGGTTGCTAAAAAAGAAATGGGAAAGTGATTAACCCCTCCAAGTTGTCCCTGTATCTTACCCTTACTAAATATTTAACCCTTAAGTAGTTCATTAAATTGTTAACGATCCCTGCTAAGTCTCTGGAAATAATCCTTGTGTGCGTTGGAAGCTTACAAGCTCTAACGATGACCAGAAAGACCTTCTTTTCTTGCGCAGTTTGATTTCTTCTATCAGTGTGTAATTGTATATCCCAACGGCTGCATGTTCGCGCTGCTGCTGAATCATATTTCACTTCCCTTTTCCTTCCCAAATCGCAAAGCGCCCCCCTGCGAAATGTGAACAAAGTCACACCCCCCGCTGACACAAAGAGGACCAGCAATTTCCTGAAAACTAATCGCCATCTTGTCATGTCCTGCCAACAGCACCTTTGCCCATGCTGACACAGTTTCTTACCACCTTTTTTCTGCGTCGATCAGTGAACAGCTTTTTTTCCACAGGGTTATACAATTTCTCAGAGGGCTTCTAAAGAGAGGTTGCATCCCTCTTTTATTGCCCTGACGAGTTTTCCAGAGCATGCTTATCACAAGATGGTGCCTCTTTCCACGGCTTCCTTTGCCGCAGAGGGGCCTCTGGCCTCGGCCTGCCATAAAGACTTATTGTTTCATGTGCCCTTGTGGCGCTGGCCTTTGCTGGAACGTTAATACGTGGAGAACAGCATGTACCGCCGCCGACTCTGCTGGGATTATTAGGCTACTCATTAACTAACCCAAGTTCGTCTGAATGGTGCGAGTCAGGAGAGCGAAGATCCATGTGAACTCCTGCTGACAGGTTGTTTTTTGTGCATAGTGACTGATGGTGTGCTTCACATTGAAACTGATATCTCCTAGAATCCCTGCTTAACGCGGCCAGATAACTTTCTAAGAGTCATGCTGACGCAGTTGGGGTAAAGGTGGAGCAACATTTCATGCAAATACTGTAAAGTTCTTGATCTGTCAGCTCATGCTGGGAGTTAATCCCTTCTTTGTTTTGAACATTTTTAATTAGCCATTGGAGCAAGCTTATTACCTATAATTTGTTGTTCTCGTTAGGGCTGCACAAGGTATCCTCTTAGCATCATCACTGTGAAATAGCAATGTCATTTTTACCAATGCAGCTCTGGTTCTCATATTTCATCTCTAGTTTAACTGTGAACACAGCAGAGCACACGGTGTGACCAAATGTGACCTCTGCATTCGACCCATCTGTGAACGAGCAGTGGTCAGCTTTTTTTGGCCGGCCCCGTTCACCAGCACTTGGGAACCTGTCCTTGCTCATGAGTACCTCAGTGGTACCTTTCTCAATTTGGGACTTGAACCGGCGATCCTCCGATCACAGATCCAACTGCCTAACCCATTACGCTACTAACCACTCACGCACATTTTTTAGCATGAAGAATGCTCGAGGGTACCATGACTCAAAGTCGTGACTCAAAGTGTCAAAAACTGAACCAGAGAGTGATTAAGAGGCATGCAGCAGTAAAGCCATCTAGCAAAGCGTTGAATCTACCTTTCTAAGCGTGTAACTCTTCAGAAGTAGCACTCCATCAGACTCTTTATAATCTTGCCGAAAGTGGCTTATCTTCAGAAGTTGACAAAAGATGAAACCAGTTCTGTAGGGTCTGTTAATGTTGTTGTGTATCTGGACAAAGTTGCTGATAACGGTCATTATAAACTTGTCTAATGACCAAAAACTACTTCTGAGACAAGGTAAAAGATGACTCACCTGTGTATAATAACTTTTTCATTTCCTAATTGCAGGGACAGTCTCACTAGACTAGCTTGGTGTTGTAGATCTTGCTCATTCTTGTTATACATTTTTGACAGATCATTTCTGTTTGGTCATTTCACTTTAACCATGACAACCTTTCTCTTCATCGTCAATACACACAAAATGAACAGGCCAACTGAGTGCAACTTTTTCTTTTTTCTTTTCATCATTTTCTGAACTGATTAATCCCAATTGGGGTCACAGGGAACGGAACTTATTCTGGGACTACGGGTGCGGCGATCAACTATGGGCAGGCACCAACACACAGCAGAAAATTAATAATGCACATTTTTAAAATACTGTTAAATTGTATAATAGCTTGTAGTATAATCAGCTATTGAATACAAACAGATGCTGATACAAAAACTGGCTACTTCAAAATATATACCACTGAATCGTAATGTACGTTAGACATGAGGATGATGATGATGTTTTGGACGTATGTCTGAGGGAGTTTTCTCTAAATGGACCTCTTTGAATTTGAGTTGAATACCTTACGGCTTAGTGGCAACATTGCAACAATCAAACCACGATCTGACCTAAATTTTTTACCTTGACTATAATGAATAAACATTTTTTAGGTTATTTGCGCTCATAGTTCACTGACAAGGTTAGTACTGCCAATATGCTTACTATTAAAGCTGGAATAAATTTTTAATGAAGACTGCATATCTTTGTGATAGAATTAATAAATATTAACAGAATAAAAAAAGAAATAATCATCGAAAATATCATCAGAGGTTCTAAATGCTGGTGTAAATATATATTTTTGATAAATTATCAGGCCCTTGATCACAGCCTGATACAGTATCACAAGACCCTGACTTGGGATTAAGCTGTTCAAACTAAAAAAAATCCCATACAGTTTGACCTGGAGCTCATTCCTCAGGGTTATTATGTTGACAAATTCATGGAAGCGCTGTCCAAGTTGAACAAACCTGCATGAATGTGGAGCATTGTGACTTTGGGCATTATGTAATACAATGCACTGTTAAACACAAGCGTGCCTGCAATTTTTAAGCAATGCTGTCAAGCATAAATTGATATACTGTACAGACAATCTATTAAAAATAAACAACATCTCTGAGACAGCACAATGAGGCATGGATGAGTTTGTACATGTTTGTACGTAAGAACTTTGGTCTCCATTAGGAAAGTGACAAAATACACAATTTTATTTCTAACTTGCATGCAATGTCATACTCCACTAATTTACTACTTATTTAGCATTATTATTAGGTAAAAGTATTACTAAGTGAAACTAAGTTGCATATAAAAATTGTGTATTTTGTCACTTTCCTAATGGAATCCAAAGTTCTTATGTACAAACATGTACAAACTCATCCATGCCTCATTGTGCTGTATCAAATATATTGTTTATACAATATATATATTATTTTGATATATAGATATAT
>JAVGVS010002777.1:0-10726 GCA_032718565.1 Distichodus sexfasciatus
ATAATAATAATAAATGTCAGGAAACAAATATGTGTTCCAATATATACAAATTAATTAATAAATGTATTACTTTTTATTGTACAAGAAAATTAACCGAATACTTTTATTATTTTTTCTTCTCATTTAATCCGCCTTTTATTTTGAAGCCGCAACCTCGGAGACGGACCTGACGTCTTTACGCAACGCGTGACGTAAGACGCACCAACCGCTCGGCGCTAAATTTGAAACCCCGAGCGTGAGTGGAAGCGCCGCGGCGACGACATTCTTTTAAAATTACATTTTCCTTTTAACTTTATTAATTTAAAAACCCGCATTTGATAGTTAATAGAAGGTAAGTAACTTTTAAGACTATTTAAAGATTGTCATTTTGGATTTTTGCGGGTTTGTTTCGCTAGCCCGTTAGCTCGTTAGCGCGCAAAGAAAATAAAACACATTTAGAACAAAAACTCGGATTTTACTTGGTTGTTTTTTCTGGTTTTAGTTTCTTTTGGCGTAAATATTTCAGAGTGGAGCTTGTGGGCAACCTTGACTGCGTTGTACTGTTTATTCAGTTGTAAAGTTACATGTAAAATTCTGTTTAAAACCTGGTATACAATCTGAACTGTACAGTCACGTGATGAGAGCGCGTTAATACCAATCATTTCCATGTTTATTCGAGACTTTAACATTAATTTTCCTCTTTTCTTTTCTCTCTCATTCTTTTTATCAGTCGAAATGTGCGTTTGTCTCTTCATATCTTTCTGTCTCTTTTCTGTTAGCTATTTGTGTGTGTGTTTTCTGTCTGTCTCTTACTTTCTCTTCACTGTCTTGTCTTTATCTGTCTGTCTGTCCATCCATCTATTCCTCTGTCTGTCTGTCCATTTTTCTGTCTGTATGTTTCTGTTCATCTTTCTATCAATTTGTCATTGTGCCTGTTTATTTGTCTGTCTTTTTGTCCATCCGTCTATCTGTTTATCCATCCATCTTTCTGTCTGTCCTTCCAACTGTCCATCCATCTTTCTGTCTGTCCTTCCAACTGTCCATCCATCTTTCTTTCTGTCTGTCTATAATTCTTCCAACAACATTTTTTATTTCATTATGGATTTAAACCCAAAGTTTTTAAAATGTATAATTTTTTATGTATAATAGTTTTACATTTATAGTAATTCTAACTATTTTAGATTCATAATGTTAACAAAAAAAATGTATAACTATCTAAATAATTTCATCATCATTATAGCAACAATAATTTTAAACTTACAGTAAATTTAACCACAATCATTTAGATTTTATTATAATTGTAAAACTAATTTTAATGTTAATCACGTCATTATTCAGCGTGGTCGCTATGAGCGCTGCCTGCACCCCCGTGTCCCGCCCCCGGCTGTGGTCGTCCCCTGCGACGGGCCCCAAGTCGGGGTCGACCCCCAGCACCCCGTTGTTCCTGCAGCAACAGCATCTGGCGTCCATCCAGGGCAACGACGACAAGCAGGAGAGACGCCAGCGCCGACGCTCCCGAGTGCTCGACCTGCACCCTGGCGGTGTTGCTGCTGCTGCCGACTCCCCGCTCCACCACAGGTAACTCCGCCCACATGCTCCAGACTCCTCCCACTCATCTTTACCCATGACAGCTGACTCTGTGCACTCAGCCACAGGTAACTGACTCCTCCCTCAGACACAGCTAGCCCCACCCACTCTATCACGACTCCACCCACTCACCCTCATCCAACACAGGTAAATCCTCCCACTTTAAGTCCTCCCTTTGTCCTCAGGTAGCCCCGCATCTCATCATCATTCCCTCGTCTGACTCCTCCCTCATCCAGAGCTCCTAGCTCCTTCCACTCAAGCCCTCGCTCCTACTTGTCCTTCTCTTTTTCTCTCCCGCCTTAACGATAACCCCGCCCACTGCTAGCTCGGCTCCTCCCCAAACCCTCAACTCCGTGTGTGTCTGTGTTCTCTCTCTCCATCAGCACCACCGGAACGCCCGTCTCCGTCCCCCGACTGTCTTCAGCCCAAATTTCAGAGCACTACTCCACCTGCATCAAGCTGTCCACCGAAAACGTAAGAGCGGGGGAAAAAGAGCGGGAAACCGTTGCCACGGCAAAGTTGTCGTCATCTAACAAATTTTTGTTTTTTTTTGACAGAAAATAACAACAAAGAACGCCTTCGGCCTGCACCTGATCGATTACATGGCCGACATCCTCAAGCAGAAAGACTCGGAGCTCAACTTCAAGGTAAAGGGACGCTCTTAAAATGAACCTCTTTACGAAGTTTTTAACCACATACGATAAGTCTCGCAACGAAAACCTGGCTTTCTGATTGGTTGGAAGCCACTCTCGCACTAATGCTGCTAACAGTCAGTGGAAGAGTACGGTAATTTGGTTAGCGTCGCTGGAATTGGACCGGTCTGTTAGTGTTGTTAACTAACTCTGAAAAATGACTGGATCTGTCTCTGTAAGTCGTTGCTGTAAAGTGTGTGTGTGTGTGTGTGTGTACAGGTGGCAGCCGGCACACTGGACGCCAGCACCAAGATCTACGCGGTGAGAGTGGACGCGGTTCACGCCGACGCCTACCGAGTGCTGGGTGGGCTGGGCTCCGACTCCAAAAACAGAGAAGGTGAGATACAAGTGCATTAAAGGTGCAGTCCATGCCTTTACATGTGACATAGGATTCTTAAAGGCGCAAATTTACACGTTACTGTACGCCTTTCTCCGTCCCTTTAAAGCTCCGGAACCGGGCAACGAGGAGGGGGAAGTGGGCGGAGACGAGGAGCAGAACCGCGCCGCCTCCGTCGCTAAGCAGCCGGCGCCGAAAAAGCGGCCGGCCAAAAAGACGGTGGAGCAGAACCTGAGCAACATCAACCTGTCCGAGTCGGAGATGAAGTCTGAGGTAACGGGAAACGCGGACCGCCAACAAACGCACCCTAGTATGGGTTGTGCTGACCTCTGACCCCGCCTTTGACCCCACCCTCACAGGTGGACCCCATGTTCCAGCGAATGGCGTCGTCGTTCGATGAGAACAGCACGGCCGGCGTCTTCCTCTCTGTGCTGTTCAGCGAAGACCACCGCTGTCAGCTGCAGTTCCCCTCCCACCTCACCCTGCTGAAGCCCCGCCCACCCGCCGGCCAGGGCCCCGCCCCCACACCTGCCGAGGGACACGCCCCCGCCTCCCCATTCGCAGGTACGTCCAGAAATTCAACTTGTGCAGTTTAAACTCCATAAAGGCGCAGCCTTTAAAGATGCAGTCTATACCCTGACCCGTGACGTAGTTTTCAGTTCATTATATTCTGACCCCCTACAGCCAGCCTGAGGTCTCTGAAGGACAGGACCATCTGCCCCTCGCTGCAGGACTTCTCCTTCACCCAGTGGACGCTGGAGCAGGTCAGACGCGTCTTTAAACCGTCTTTAAGAACAGCGTCTTGCTGGAGAACATTTGCTTCGCCTTTCGAACGACACACACGCAACCTAACCTGTCTTGCTCCTGACCTTATAGCCGGTCCTCTGGGCGAATGCACTTTGACCTCTACCCTGCCTTTTGCAGAGCTCCAACCTGCAGCACCTGCTGGATAAGATGAAGCGGGGCGAGCACGCGTTCGACGTTAACGCCGAGCTGGAGCCCGAGCAGGACCACGAGGCCCCGGACTACGGCGACCACTTCGACGCAGACGACGACGACGACTGTGCAGAGACGCTGGACGAGCGCAAGGACGCCTTCGGACGCCGCAGCCCCGACAAGGGACGGTGAGGAGACTTCAAGTGTTTATTGCGGCGCTGCTTCAGTGTCTGTCGTAGGTTTGTGAGGAGTTGCGGTAGGTGGCGACACTGCTACCGCTAAGTAGTACATGGTTTCTCCTGGTTGCACCCGTGTCGTATCTGGTTTTCTAGCTCTGTGCTAGCGTGTGTGTGTGTGTGTGTGTTGTGCAGATCGGGGGTGGTGATTGGGAAGGCAGATATCAGCACCATGTGCCTGCAGCTGTCGGATCGGCCACGCGAGTACTCCTACTTCAGCCCGCGCACCATGGCAACCTGGGTCGGACCTGGATACTGGCTCTTTAAACCCGCCCACAAGCGTCAGTCTCCGTCTGCTACACACTTACACACTTACGCACTCGTCTTGTAAGCTTGTATTAACTTGGAGAGTGGAGAGTCCGTGAGAACTATTTGCTGTGACTTCGTACAAATTTGTGCACAGCTTTTGAAAATTTGTCGTAAATAACGTCATTTCTTGTACCTGTAAAATTAGCACGTATTTGTCAATGATTAGTTGAAATTTTTCGTAACTTTTACAAACTTGTCAAAACTCTGCATGAATCAGGTGTAAATTTCTACACATTTATCACAAATTTGCATGAATTTGTCGTAAATTGATTCATGCGGATTTATCGTAGCTTCTGAATTAGAATTATTATTTTTTTTAGTCATGTAATTTCACTTATTACGACAACTTGCTTTCATTTTGAAATCCTTTTGTTATCGGTTATAAGCTCATATAACTTGTCTACAAATTTGTCTTAAGTTATTACCAAACGTGCCGCGATTTGTACCAATTGGTCGAGTTAACGCTCCAGTCCTGTCCTCATGACAGCTTTCTGGTGAAGCTGCTGTTCTTGTAGCCAGTCAGCGTCTCGTCTTAGCAGTTGAAATGAAGGATTTTTGTAAGCCCCGCTCACTTCGCGTTGCCCCGAGTAACCGGATGATATTTTTTTTGTTTTTTTTCTTGCTGCAGACGACCACAAGCCGGAGAAGGAGGTGAAGAAGCGAGCGCCTAAAAGCCCGCTGGTCATCGACTTCAAGCAGGACATGAACTTCCACAACTACTTCCGCACCACCAGGGTATTACCCCGCACCTGCTCCACGTTTAGTCTGGGTTTACTCTCTTCCATCCTTCATAGTCTCACTTTTAACTCCCTTCTAGTCTCTTCCATCTGTTACTGTCTTACTTTTAGTCCCTTTTGCTCTTCTCAACCTTACTTTTACTGGCTTTTTAGCCATTTCTGTTGTTTGTCTTCTGCATTAAAATAATTTCCACCCTTCCCTTTATCCTTCACACCCTTAGTTTTAGTTGCTTTGAATCATTTCCATCTTTGTCTTAGTCTTATTGACTTTCATCCTGAATTTTTGTCTGAATTTTAGTCATTTTTATCCTTCATTTCCTCTAGTCATTTTACTTTTATTCATTTCCCTTCTTCATTTTTTAAATATTTTAGTCACTTTTGTCCATCATCATTATGGCTTTGATAACACGTCATTCATAATCTGAGATTTAGTCATTTTTAGTCAAACATTCTTATTTTTACATACGTGTAGCCAGTTTTTTAATAGATTTTACTCATTTCTGTTTTTATATGAACAACTCTGGTAGTTATTCTGCTGTTATTTTATCATACGTTTGGATGAACAGACCGAACGCTGCTGTAAAGGGATTGGAAGCATTTCTTCTTGTTCTTTTCTTCTTCCCTCGTTTCCAGGCAGCCACCACCATCAAGTCGGCGCTGAACAGCAGTAAGAAGACCACGCTTCCTGCTGACTTCCAGTATCCTCCCAGCAGCCTGTCACAACTCGGCCTCAAACCTGCCAACACGGTACACACACACACACACACACACACACACACGCTCTCACTGAAATGATCAACTTTTTTGCACTGGCCAGAGAGTGGTCAGGCGTGTAACTGTGGCGTTAACGTAGGTTTTCAAGCCGAACTGTGCCTTCTTTAATTTCTTTTCTTGTGCCGCAGCTCAGCGCAGCCGGAAAGAAGAGGTTATCCGGAGAGCTGGGAGGGGAAATCGGAGAGTACGACTACGACAACGCCAACGACACGGCCAACTTCTGCCCGGGACTGCAGGTACACGCTGTTCTCAAACACAAAGCTGCCGTTCTTAGTCCTCCACCAGCTCCGGGACGTCTGACATATCCAGTAACGGAGAAAAGCCAGCTGGTGTCCGGATCCACACATCCTCACGCACCAGCGGCGTTGTTGAAGAAAATGTTTGACGGCGTTAAGAATTGTCTCAGGGGTGACACTGTTGTCCTTTCTCGTCTCTTTTTAATCACTTCCATTCTTCACAGTCCTAGTTTTAGTTGCTTTTTAGACGTTTCCGTCCTTGACTTCTACAACATTGTCACTTTTATCCTTAACTGTTTTAATTTTAGACACTTTTTTATCCTTCTCAGTATCAGTTTTAGTCTCTTTTTAGTCACCTCCATCTTTAACGGTCTTAGTTTGTCACTTTCATCCTTCATAATCGTAGCTTAAGTCTTAGTTTTAATCACTTTTTAGTCTTTTTGAAGTTTTATGCACCTTCATACTTCATCTTCTTAGTTTTAGTCTCTTTCTAGTTATTTCCATCCTTCACAGTCTTAGTTTTAGCTACTTTTTCCTCAGTTTCCTTCTTCATTCTTTTAGTTTTGGGATTTTTCATCCTTCATAGTCTCAGTTTTAGTGAGGAATGAGGACGTGTTCGTTAGAGACGTTGGGAGGACAGGCCAGAACGCTTGGTTGTGGAGGCAGCACGTAAGAGCAGGGTTATGGATGTGGGAGGAAAGGACGGGCAGGCGGGTGGGGAGAGAGGAGACGAAGCGTCAGTACAATAACAATACGATAAAAGAAATCAAATTCAAATCGCTGCTCGTGTCTAGTCTCGGGGCCTTCGTCTCAGTCTTGATGTGAATGTGACTTCTAAACTAGGCCGGAGACGACGACGACGACAACGAAGGCTTCGGCAGCCCTGACGACTCCCAGCCGGCGGCGGAGCGGCTAAACCAGCCGGACAACGTCTCTACCTACGAGGACTGTCTGGTACCGGAACCGCACAAGGTACCGACTTCTTGGCGGCGGAGCTGGTCATCCGGATGGTTCTGCAACTGAACGGTTTTTTATCCTAAAACATTTGATTCGCTCTGTCGCTGCAGATCAACATCATCGAGATCAACTACGCCAAGACGGCCAAGAAGATGAACATGAAGAGACTGAAGAGCAGCATGTGGAGCCTCTTGACCGACACCCCCGAAAAAACCGCTGCGGTACTTTTATTGATTTATTTAGGCACTTTTAAGCATGTCCATCATTTCTCTTAGTTTCTGTGATCCTCCATTGTCTGACTTTTAGTCTTAGTTTTAAACTCTTTTTAGTTATTTCCCTCCTTCAAAGACTTAGTTTTAGTCACTTTAAGTCATCTCCGTCTCCTCTCGTCTTAGTTGTAGTGACTTTCATCCTTCACTCTGAATTTGAGCGATTTTTATTCGTTTATTTTAGATTACACAACACGATTAGCCGTTTTTTAATCACGATCAACATGAACATGTGCACTTTGCAGCAGCCGGAGCCGGAGACGTGTCCCGAAGTGGCGGGAGAGAAGTCCTTCAGTCAGTCGGCCAAGTCGCTCTTAAAAAGGTTGATCATTTTACTCCACTGCTTTCTCCTTCGCCACCTGCTTCCCGTTTGACACCCGCTTCCTTCTCCGCTGTGAGAGCCTCTTGTAACTCGTTTACCGCTCCTCGTCCTTGCAGACTGCCTGCCGCCATGGCTAACGACCTGTCGGTACCGCTGGCCTTCGTCGCCCTTCTGCACCTGGCCAATGAGAAGGTGAGTTTCCCACTGCGGCACCGAGGTCCGGTATCTGCTACAGAAGTACGGGGCTACGCCCTCTTGGTGTCCGAGGCCAGTAACAGAGCTTTCACACCTCAACTAGAACCGGAACGGGAACTAGTGCTTGTCGTCATCTGGTGCGGGTTCCACATGTTAGGCATTAGAACTTTTCAGATGCTCACCGGACCCAGAGGGCATGAAAGCATAGGTCCCTGTTCCAGTTCCACTACAAAGCGGATAGTTCTGCTAGTACCTTCCCTATTTGGGTACTTGGCCAATAGTTGAGGTGCTGTCTTCCGGTACGAGTACCAGTTGTCACGTACCTAAATGCTAATATACAGTTTGCTAGGCTAGTGCCACTGAGGTGTGACCTTCTGGGTCTGCATAAGTACCTTGACAGTTTGGTACTTGGCAACTGGAGCAGGAACCTGTGCTATCTTTTGGTTCTGTTTTAAAACAGTTGAGGTACTTACCAGATCCTAAAGTTCAGGCTTTGGAAGCATGAAAGTGTTAGTTCCTGTTCTAGTACAGGTAGCAGTTCCAAGTACCCAATCAGTAGTGGACAGTGCTGCCCCCAAATCTGTCTCTCTGGTTCCGGGCAGCTGTTTGGGTACTTGGCACCTATAGGAATAAATGCTGTTTTCCGGTTCAGATTCCAGTTGTCAAGTACTCAAGACAGTTGCGGTACCTCATCAGTTTGGGTACTTGACAACTGGAACCAGAACAAATGCTTTCATACTTGCACCTCAAGTACCTAAACTCTTTGGGTATGGACTTGAGCGCTTCAATAGCCAAGGTTCCTGTTCTAATTCCAGTACAGGGTCCCGTTGTCAAGTACCCAATTAGTAGGGGACAGTTTGGTCAGCTCAAGTCTCGCCATCTGGCTCTTAAAGTACCTTAACTTTTAAGGAACACAAACCAAGCTTTTCGTGCTACTTTTTGATGCAGGTTCCAGTTTGTCAAGTACCCAACTTCCAGAGGTACTTGAGGACACTTTGGCTGATTGTTAGAAATATGTAGCTCGGATTCGGGATCCAAGCAGCAGGTTGATATTGTAAAACCATTTTTTGTTGTAATTTTGTCTTTCTCGTCAACAGAACCTGGAACTTCACAAAGTGGACGACATGTCGGACATCATCATTAAACAAGGCCAATAAAAACCATCTATATTTCCATCTTAGTTTTAGTTTTTATCTCTTCTTACACACTGTATAGCACCACTTTTTCCTTTTCGCTCCTGTCGTTTCATAATAAATGTGACTCATGAAAGAAGTTTTTACCTCGTTCCGGAATGTAAAAAAGGGATCACTAAATGTTTTTCTTCAGCCGTTATTAAATGTGTGGAGATGTATTTTTGGAATTTGGGAGCTGGTTCGGGGACTGAATGTCCACGTCACTTGGGTGGAGCTGTGTTCATGACTTTGTGGCCACGGTATTATCTGGTTCAGGTTTAACAGGTCTCTGATGAAAGCGAGAAATATTAAACGTCTGAATTGTGGGGAAAATCCAAAAATGTTGAATAGCGTTCTGGTTCCAGTGTAAAGATAATGTCTTTCATGAAACAATAAGTTATGCCATTTTTCAATTTTACGAGTTTTCACGGCTGTGTTTAAGAGCCACATGGAATTTTTATAGAATTCTAAAATATTGAAATAGCGTAAAGTGTAAACCTTATTAGAACATTTTTTATATATTTTATGTATGTACTGTGTATATATATATATATATTCTTTTGAATTTTAGCCTGTGGTGAGATTTTAAACTAAACCTGTTAACTTCTCATTTCTATCTTTTGATTTGTCTCAGGATCGTTCAGGGAACGTGTTACTACGGCCTGCTTTCTTGCTCATGGATTAAGTCTAGTCCTGGACTAAATCTTTTTCAGCATTTAGCAGACGCTCTTATCCAGAGCAACTTGCATCTAATTTCAGGGACAGTTCCCCTGAGAGCAACCTAGGGTTAAGGGTCTTGCTCAGGGACCTAATGTTGGTAACACCAGAAGTTGGATTCGAACCCACAACCTCTCGGTGCTAAGGCGAGCGTCCTACCACTGGGCCACCAACACCCAACACCCACCCAACTTGTAGTACCAATGGAGATTTAATCCTCGACTGGGAAATTATTGGCCCAAAATGTACTTGTATAACTATGTATCTGACATAAACGGCCAGTTTGCCAGTCTAAGATTAAGCCTAGTCCTAGATTTACTTTGACTTTTAGTGCTAAATCTCCATTGGTGCTGCAGCTTAGTCCAAGACTAGGCATAAGTCATGTTCAGGAAAGCAGTCAAAAGAATCTTGAGTCAGATACAACATTCATTTAGAATGAGATTCCTTACAGAAAATAAACGAGTCAGTGGAATTTAAATTCATTTCAAACTTTAAAGTAGTGATTAAACTTGAGTTTTGAAGTCGAACCTGATTATTAACGCATTTAATATAGCCGTAGTTATTATTACAACTTAGATATTTAAATAAACTGGTAATATTCACCTTTTTATTCGAGTGAAATGACTTAAAAACGTGAGTTGAAAGTTAAAGTAAATGAACCGACGTGAATGTTGTTAATGATCATTTTAATGAGGAGTTTAGTGACTCAATTAACTCGCTCAACAATAACTCGGACCATCATTTTGGGGGGGAAATAATATGTTGTGTAGAAAAGCCACGTCACAACCACAACGTGTTCGTTCTGTCAAAAAAAAGAGAACAGAATAAGTACGAAAAACGAGAATGCAGACGAGTTGGACCTGTTCGTCTGGAGGAGATAAAATAGATATAAATAACCAGGCTTTCTGGAGCTCCGGAGCGTCGTGTTGAATCGTTTGATTCAGAAAGTGACTCGTTTGGGAGTCAAATAGAGGAACTGCAACAACATCGCCGCTCAATAATTCAAGAATTCTTTTTACTTTCTACAAGTCGCTGTTTATTTCTATTCCATTAAATAGTTGTTAACAGAAAGCAGTTGATTATGTTTACATATAATAAATTACTTTTGGTAATATATAATAAATATCCCAAACCTCCCTATAAGATCTTTTTTTTTTTTAAAGATCCAAGCTAATAAATATTCCAAAATTTATGCGACATATATTTTCTTAAATATATCTATATTTCACATATATAAAATATTATATTAGCTATTATGTAGTATATTAACC
>JAVGVS010002778.1:0-10723 GCA_032718565.1 Distichodus sexfasciatus
AGTGGGCAGCTAACAAGCGCCCGGGGAGCAGTGCTTGGGGACGGTACCTTGCTCATGAGTACCTCAGTGGTAACTTGACTGGCCCTGGAATCAATCCTGGGATCTTCTGATCACGGGGCAAACCCTTTAAAGTGGATAAGGGAGCGGGGGCAAGGGCACAAGGTAGTGCACGTGGGAAGAAGAAGGAGGCCGAAAAAGTATAACTTGAAGTGGATGAAAACCAAACAGATTTTAGAGCAGAACGAAGGACTGTAATTCATACAATAAAGAAACACGTCACGTTATCACACACATTAAAATGAGTATTCTTCAAGAACATTCATGTCCAGTCCCCCTTTTCTCCACAAGTTTCCCACTTTATCTCTTTCGGATCCATCTGAAGCGTGTTTTCAAGCCAAACCAAGGCGGAAATTCCTGCCTGTTTTTGATGGCGGTGCTCATATTCATGCGGCGCACAGGAGAAGACAGCTGCGCACATTTATCCTGCTCCTCATAAAACAGCGCCACAAACCGGACAGAGTGTTGGACAGACCTTAAACGCGCCGCTGATATTTTTTTATTCCACCTTTATATAAATAAACAGCCAAAACGCCAGGCTCTCTGTGGTATGTAGTAATTCTCAAATTTTTATGAATGACCGCATTCATCGCTGGCCACGCCCACCAACGGCCCCGACTCGCTTTGCTCCGCCCATTTTGGAACGCCCCGACCGCACGCGCGCGTTCTCATTGGCCCGGCCAACTAGAAAGGGCGGGGTTACGGAGAAACACATGACAGTCATATAAAGAGTAGTCGGAGTTGGAGATGAAAACTAAAAAGTTGAACGTTGACGTGAGGAAAAGAACGTAACTTCTCCAAGTTTTAAAACAACAACGAGAAAGAGTTTATTTGTGGGGATTTTGGGTGACTTTTTACACATTTTGTTGCTGTTTTGATTTTTTTTAAAGGATTCCACTTCCAGTGTTATTCAAAATAAGGTTAAAAATTTGTTATTTTGTCGTGTTGCTCGTCGAGAATGAAGATGAGGATTATAAAGTGTTTGCTTCTCCTCACAGTGGTGGCTTTTACGCGGGTGAGTAGTAAATGAAGCTGTGTAAACATGAGCACAAGGCTGCCGTGTTTTTGGCTTAAGTCAAGTCCGCTCTGTCAGCCACGTTTTCTCATAAAAAAGCCCGTTTTCAAAGCGCTCTAAATCCGCTCTTTCTCCTGCTTGTTTGCCTTTCCAAACCCCATTTTCTCCCCAAAATGAACTGCAGCCAACTGCAGTGGTGTAAACATAGCTTCTGATAATAGATGCTCTGCTGTTTTGTGAGGTTTTTCTCTGACTTAATAATATCTTACATAATGTTTCTCTAATGTTTTCATGATGGTAAAAAATCCAAACGATATGTTAAAACAGTAATTTGTAACATAAACGTTAAAGGTCTGGACGTAAAGGTTTGGAAAGTGTGATTTTTTTCAAAGGTCTTACACTGTAAAGATTTATTTATTTATTTATTTATTTATTTATTTATTTATTTATTTATTTATTAACACAGCAGCCAGTGTATGTATTAGTGTTTATTTGTTTCTTCTTAAGTATTTCAATAATATTGCAGTAGCACGTTCTTATTGGCCCAGTCAGCTAGAGCAAATTTTTTATTTCATATAGTTGTTTCATTATTGTTTTTGTTTTAATTATTATTATCATATAATTTAATATCATACTCAATGATATGAAATACCAATCACTGGCTCGTAGCAGACTTTGTGATATCGCCAGACGTCATAATGTTGTCTACTGAAAACATCATATCGTGATGATACTTGTGATTTGCACCACTATTAAATAATCATACAGCTGCCCCTAACCACAACCTTAATCTTAATAACCAAAAGCAAAAATTTAACCTCAGTGTTATTTTATGAGGAGGACTGGTCTTCCCATACAAAATGTCTTTATATTTTGTTGTGTTAATTGTTAGTATTATTACTATTCTAAAACATCTCTGAACATCTCATAAAGTGTAAAGCTTATATCTTAAATTATTTATCTGCTTGCATTTAAGCCGAGTCGACTTAATCACTATTTAGAAAGGTTAAAACGCAGCACCAATTAAGAATGAGTAGGTGTGCTCTATAGTTTGAAATGTAGAAGTTTTTATATATACATCAAACTGCAGCCTTTAATTTTGCTCTTGCCTTCTTTTCCCTGCTGGTAAGCAGCCTACAACTCTGCCCTTCTGCACATGCAATATCAGATTTCATTTCTGGGCTGCATGGTGACATCAAAAAAGAAATGCCAACTCTGATGTCACCAGTAGATCTACCTGTCTGTGGTGATGTTAGATGTGGATGAGTTTCATACCTGGGAGGGAGGAGAAAAGAGGTAATAAACTCTACCCCCCAGCACACCGTGATCATAAATAGATTTGAAAAAGTGACATGGAGACGCTTAAAATAGCTGTGACTTGGCCTGCGGAAACAATTTAGCCTTTTAGCCCCCTTTGGCACCAGCAGAAGGTGGTGAAGCCAGGATTGATTCTGCTTGAGGGAGGGGGCAAAAGCCAGTGATCTCATGGACATCTGAAACAGGTTTGAGTGTGTTGTTGTGTGTGTTTTGGGACGGTTGTGAGGACCTGTTTGTCTGCGCAAATATAGAACACAAGATTTTGTCACTTTGTAACGGGATATGAGGATCAGTAAAAAACTGCTTATATGCCAAAAAGTAGCGTGCAATGAAACACCTGTTATAAAAGTCTGCACACAAAAGTTTAGAAATTTTTGCAGTTTTTAAAAAACAGACATTTTGTTCTGTAAGCGGTTAAGCTGTAATGCTGATCTTTAGCAGGACATTTTATTTTGTTTGTTTGTTTGTTTACCCTTGTCCAACACACACATACTGTGTATGAGGTCTGGCCCACATAAGGGAAAAAGTTTTTATAGAAAAAGTGTTGCTTAGTATTATTAGTCATCATGCGAGTCAGTTGAAGTACCTTACAAAGATAGCAAGATAGACTGTGTGTGTGTTCAGGTGGGCATTTTTAGGTAGTTAAATAGAAAACATGAGATTTGTCAAGATTGTTGTGGCTATATAAGGACATTTTGTATTTCTCATCAGAAAATAACACTGAAGGAGGTAAAAGAGTTGCTTTTGGTTACTTAGATTAAGCTTATGGCTAGGGGTAGCGGTAGGATTTTTACTAGGGGTGCAAATCACAAGTTTCATAATGATACAATATTTGATCAATTTAGTGGAAAACAATTTGACGTCTGCCATGTCTGCTCTGATATGATTTCTGTTCGATTGAGTTCAGGAGCTAGTGATCAATATTTAAATCTTATATCAGTATAACATCAAATCCCAAAAAGCATCTGCAATATCATTTGACGTTTTTATTCCTGAGATATGACCTACAGTACCCTGTGTTATTGTGAGTAATAAATGTTGTGATGAAACCAGCTGGTGTCTCTGAACAGTAAAATATATATGACATTGTATGGATGCTTTCATTTTGGGTCGATGCTGTGAAATCGTTGATCAATGAGTCATTGAATCAGTGTAGATCGATGCATTGTATCAGACCTGTTATGTATATCTAGGCATTATGGGACTCAAAAGAAAGACCTTATAAAGATAGCAAGACCTGAAAACGTGTGTGTTGTTTGAGGCGACTGCAGGGTTTTTTATTGGTTTCTCCAGTGCCAGAAGAGGGTCTGGAAAACACTGCTCCATGGTGAGGGAGTCAGCACTGAGACTAACAGCTTCAGGTTTATTATAGACTGTCGAGAGCAAATTAAATCATAGGTTTCTGTGCCTTTGTGATGTTTTTCTCACTCTGCCGATTCTTTGTCATATTATTAGAAATCCAATAAGCCTCTATTAAATTAACCAAATAACAGTGTTTTAGGAGGCCTACGTCCGCACTGCACACTTAAATTACTTGCGTCAGATCTGGGCTCAAAACTCTGGAGTTGTACGGTGTGAGGAGGCAGCAGAGTTTGTTGACTGATCAAATTTAGGAGCGTAAATCTCAATTTTCGTCATGAAATTATATTGTATTGATTCAATGAAGAACAATTCGAAATTCTGCCGTTATCACAAAGTCTGTTACGATATAATTTTCATTCAATTCAATTGAGCAAGCAGCGATTAATGAGACAATATCATATGCTGATTTAACAGTCACATTCATAACAAATCACAAAAAGTAGTTTTATTCATGAGCTCAAAACATTTAAATGGAACATAATCTTCTCTTAAAAAAAAAATAGACCTGTTTAATATAAAGTGATGTTATAATACGTATGGTCAATATTTTCATTTTGGATAGATACTGTGAACTCGTTGATCATTACATTGATGTATTGATGTTACACCCATAATTAAAATGGGCCTTTCTAGGAAATGCTGTTTCTTGTTGATGGATTTTGAGTTTCCATTTACAAGACTCACAAGTGTTAATTTGTAGATATTTCTCATGACATATCTAAGTAAAATCTAAGCAGATTTTTAGCAGCGTTACACTGCATCATTCCAGAACATGATTTTTCTCTCTTTACAAAAACTTGAATTTGCAACTAGCGGGTTTCTGATTGGTGCTGATTGAGCAGAAGTGGCATCTGATAGTGGGGTGAAAAGTGGGACTGACTAACCGGGGCCCCAAGTTGGGAGAGGGCCCTTGAGAAGTCTGGAATTAAATTTTATTGTGAGGAGGGGGCCCCTGGAGACTGCTAGTGTATAGGGCCCAGAATTTGGTGCTACGTCCATGTGGTAGACTACTGATCACTCATTGCATCACAGTGCGCTATTGGCAGCTGTGAGGTAGAGTTGAGGGAGTGAATCCATCTTGGCCAAGATATTTATCAAATATTCATCAAATTTTTTGACTCTGAAAGGCAAAATGGACCGAACCTACACTTTTGAGTGTTGGTAGCTGAAAATTGAAACACTCTATAGATGTTATTGAAAGCTTATTGTCATTTGATATTGCATTGTTTAAAAAAATGTAGCTTTTCACATGTCTTTTTATCATGTTACAATTTTTTAAAGTTAATTTGCTGTAGGCGTATTGAACAGCACAATATTAAGGGTTACTGGATGAAACCACTTGGATAATAGTTGGCTACGTTTTCTCTGTAGCTTGAAGTTTAGCTGAAGACAATAAAATAGGAGCTTAGCTGTAGCTCAGATACCTTAAACCTTAAGTATCTTGTTGCCATAAAACTGATTTTACATAATAGAAGTGTGTCATCTCATTTCTTGGCTCAAACCCATGGCTCTGCCATCCTGCCCAACCCCAGTCCCCAAAGACCCCAATGCCAACACATCTGGCACCAATATTCAGATGTAACAGAAGCTCTTGATGAGCCGGATCAGGTGTGTGTCGGACTCAGAATTTGTTGGTGGCCCAGATCGATGGACGATAGTAAGGTTTTTGGGCAGCCGTGGATTAGAACATGCAACATGAGTGTCCAGTTGCCTTTAGTTCCGCAAAGTCTGGACGTGGTTTGATTTTCCCCTTTTGGATATTCGCAGACAGGAATTGGCACTGACCACAGATAACGGCTTGAATCTTCACAAGTCTTTACTCTCAAAGAAAATATATCTTAATGCCAACCATAAACTGACTAATGCTGAAATAATAAACCAGTTTTTGTTTTTTTTTTACATTTTTTTTCCTTTAAAGCTGTGTCGTTATTGAAGCTGTACAGTACATGTATATAACATACAAATGTATGTTATATAAATGAATGTACAACAGATATGTCCTGTAATACATATATATAATAATATATTTGTATAACATACAAACATTGTAGACTTTTTATTATATTCATATAAGCACTAAAACCCATTTATATTTCATGAGGATTTGTATGAAATGTGACTATAGTCATATAAGAAAACACATTCGTTTCCAGCAAAATAAAAATACTGAGTTACCTGCATCTGACCTCGCCTTTCTGAAGCAACCTTCTGTGCTTTAAAGCAACCATGAATAGTGTGTGTAAGGGAGGATGAACTCTGTGACCCTCTTCAGAGGTGTTATTGAAAGGAGGTTGATGCTGTGGTGTAACTAGTGGAGGTGTAACGATACATCGTTCTACATCAGTACAGCGATTTAATTATCACTGAGTCCATAGAGATATCATACCTTTTGTAACGTCAATATAGCAATTCCAGGAAGGTGTTTCCACTAAAGAAATACACTTTTACATGAATTAGGATTCCTCTTTCTTATTAAGGAGCATAACTTTAGAGTTTGGATCTGCGAAGCTACATTTAAATGGCAGCTTTTCGAGCTACAAGCTAATTCTGATTATAAGTAGCTAAGCTACAGCCAAGCTACAGTTTTAATGTAGTAGTTAGCTACACTACAGAGAAAACAGATTTTTTGCTTCAGTCTTCGCCAAGCTGGACTCCAGCCTCCAAATCACGAGGGCAAAATTGATCTATTTCTCAAATATGTTCAAAAATGTTTTGTTAATCACATTTTCGCCAGAAATGTACTGTAAGAGTCGCAGAAACCTGGACCGATTATATAGACAGGCAGAGCTCACTTCTGTATGTGTTGTTGCTTCTGTGTTTGTTTATGGCTTTTGCCTTCATGTTGCAGCTTTTGCGTTCGTGTTTGAGCTTTTGCATTTGTGGTGTAACTTTTGCATTCGCGTTGCAGCTTTAGCAGTTCTGTTGCAGCTTTTGCGTTCGTGTTGTGGCTTTTTGCATTCACCCTGTAGCTTTTGCGTTCTGTTGAGCTGCCTGGGCCACAGTCGTTAGGTGACTTTAAAGATTTTTTTTTCCTCCTTGAAATAAAAACAATTGTAGTGGGAAAATTTAAGCGTCCCTCCCTCTCCACCCTGCAGGTAAAGACAGAGTGCCCCACACTGTGTGAATGCCCGGCCCAGCGCCCCATCTGCCCGCCTGGCGTGAGTTTGGTGCCAGATGGTTGTGGCTGCTGTAAGGTGTGTGCCGCACAGCTCAACCACGACTGCCACGAGGGCCGACCATGTGACCACCATAAGGGCCTGGAGTGTAACTATGGGAACGATGTGGGCAGCACCCACGGAATCTGCAGGGGTAAGTCATGTGGTTGGCACATACTGGGGCTCGTTCCAGTCAGATGGGTTACAGTTTCTTTCAAAAGGGAGCTCTCATCAAGATAACAAATTATATGTATTATTTTTCTATAATGTAACTATTAAACAATTCGTACGAATGATTTTTACATCATGCAATATTTGCCCAGTTATTAAAATGTCTGTAGTTTTGTATTTATTTTGTCAACAGTGAAGCAAATTAACTTACAGTTAATTTGTAGGTCCCTATTATATTTTTGTATTTCTATAATTATTTCAAATAAATTATTATGAAGATATTATGAGAAAAATAAAACTATAGTAATACTATGTTAAGATTTACAAAATATAGTCAGACTAGGTGAAGTGGATTAGATTTGTGATGGTTCGTTTAAAGCTGCTTGATTTTGGAGCGTCGTTCCCCTCAGATCCATCCAGAACTCCGTCTTTATGTGCAGCCCACTGGGTTGCCTCATACACACCTGATTATTTATAAGCATGAGGCCTGATGCTAAATAAAGCTGCTGTTTGGATTTGGGCAGCAGAGGAACTGAGCTGGTGTTCGATTGAGCCTTCAGCAGACCAACCACCATCTGTAAACAAGTCACAAGTCATCCCTGTGCCAAGAATAGAAGCAGTGAGACAGAAGCGCAGTTGATTTAGTCTTTTATTCATATCTCTCTCCCTGAATGATGTCCTTTCATTCAAGTTGACAATCATTTTAAAATGTACTTTACCCTTGATCAAAATAACTTTTCACCAGCTACACCCAGACAGACAGACAGCTAGAGAGAGAAACAGAGAGATGGACAGATGGATGGATAGATGAAAATGTGGATGGATGGATGGATGGATGGATGGATGGACGGATAGATAGATAGATAGATAGATAGATAGATTGAATGATTGATTGAATGATTGATTGAATGATGCATGGATGGATGGATGGATGGATAGACAGACAGACAGACGGATAGATGGATAGATGGATAGATAGATGGATAAATGGTGGATGGATGGACGGACGGACGGACAGACAGATAGACGGATGGATGGATGGATGGATAGATAGATTGACTGATTAACTGATTGATTGATTGATTGATTGATTGATTGATTGATTGATTGATTGATGGATAGATAGATGGATGGATGGATGGACGGAAGGATATATGAATGGATAGAGAGATGAACAGATAGAACCCATGACCCTGATTAGATATAAGTTCAGAAAATGAATGAATGAATGCTCCTGGACCGTTGAAGTTCTACGGTCGCTTAAATATCACATACCATTTTTAGGATTTGTGAATAAACCAGGTTTTCTTTCTAACCAGCCCGGCTGGAGGGTCGCTCATGCGAGTACAACGGTCACATGTACCAAAACGGCGAGAACTTCCAGGCCGGCTGTAAGCACCAGTGCACCTGCATTGACGGTGCGGTTGGCTGCGTGCCCCTCTGTCCCGTCGACGTGCCCCTGGCGTCGCCTTCTTGTCCCTTCCCGCGGATGGTCAAGGTGCCTGGACAGTGCTGCATGAACGTGGACTGCCACCGCGATGCCTCGCTTCTGCCACCTGTCTACAGACGCCCAAAACTGCAGCCTCAACGGCCCCCGTACCTATACCCTCACGTCCAGCCCTACCCCAAACCTTATCCCAAACCCTACCTGCCCGAGCTGGAGGACGACATGGGCAATGCAGTGGTGGACGTGGGGAGGAAGTGGGAAAAGATGCACAGACACAAACACATGGCAGGTGAGAATCTATATCGTGTGAAGAAGGGCAAAGCCAAGAGTATATATATATATGTAGTGACTGATATGGGGATTATAGACCAATACCGACATGCGATGTTTTTATGTTGATGCTGATAAAAACATTTGTTATTTAGAAAAATATTTTCGTTTCTGCTTTAGATTTAATCAGCTGCCATGTAATTTCCCTGAAACACATTAATTTAACTGGTACAAAAAGGAAAACTTTATGGTCATTTTCAACATTTAACTCTAATGTTCAGTGTCGCAGAGTGCTGTCAGTAAAAAGTGAGTGATTATTTGTCATTGTGAACACAGCACAGCACACAGTGCACCACAACCAAATCTGACCTCTGCATTTAACCCATCCGTGAAGGAGCAGTGGGCAGCTAACAAGCGCCCGGGGAGCAGTGCTTGGGGACGGTACTTTGCTCATGAGTACCTCAGTGGTAACTTGACTGGCCCTGGAATCAATCCTGGGATCTTCTGATCACGGGGCAAACCCTTTAAAGTGGATAAGGGAGCGGGGGCAAGGGCACAAGGTAGTGCACGTGGGAAGAAGAAGGAGGCCGAAAAAGTATAACTTGAAGTGGATGAAAACCAAACAGATTTTAGAGCAGAACGAAGGACTGTAATTCATACAATAAAGAAACACGTCACGTTATCACACACATTAAAATGAGTATTCTTCAAGAACATTCATGTCCAGTCCCCCTTTTCTCCACAAGTTTCCCACTTTATCTCTTTCGGATCCATCTGAAGCGTGTTTTCAAGCCAAACCAAGGCGGAAATTCCTGCCTGTTTTTGATGGCGGTGCTCATATTCATGCGGCGCACAGGAGAAGACAGCTGCGCACATTTATCCTGCTCCTCATAAAACAGCGCCACAAACCGGACAGAGTGTTGGACAGACCTTAAACGCGCCGCTGATATTTTTTTATTCCACCTTTATATAAATAAACAGCCAAAACGCCAGGCTCTCTGTGGTATGTAGTAATTCTCAAATTTTTATGAATGACCGCATTCATCGCTGGCCACGCCCACCAACGGCCCCGACTCGCTTTGCTCCGCCCATTTTGGAACGCCCCGACCGCACGCGCGCGTTCTCATTGGCCCGGCCAACTAGAAAGGGCGGGGTTACGGAGAAACACATGACAGTCATATAAAGAGTAGTCGGAGTTGGAGATGAAAACTAAAAAGTTGAACGTTGACGTGAGGAAAAGAACGTAACTTCTCCAAGTTTTAAAACAACAACGAGAAAGAGTTTATTTGTGGGGATTTTGGGTGACTTTTTACACATTTTGTTGCTGTTTTGATTTTTTTTAAAGGATTCCACTTCCAGTGTTATTCAAAATAAGGTTAAAAATTTGTTATTTTGTCGTGTTGCTCGTCGAGAATGAAGATGAGGATTATAAAGTGTTTGCTTCTCCTCACAGTGGTGGCTTTTACGCGGGTGAGTAGTAAATGAAGCTGTGTAAACATGAGCACAAGGCTGCCGTGTTTTTGGCTTAAGTCAAGTCCGCTCTGTCAGCCACGTTTTCTCATAAAAAAGCCCGTTTTCAAAGCGCTCTAAATCCGCTCTTTCTCCTGCTTGTTTGCCTTTCCAAACCCCATTTTCTCCCCAAAATGAACTGCAGCCAACTGCAGTGGTGTAAACATAGCTTCTGATAATAGATGCTCTGCTGTTTTGTGAGGTTTTTCTCTGACTTAATAATATCTTACATAATGTTTCTCTAATGTTTTCATGATGGTAAAAAATCCAAACGATATGTTAAAACAGTAATTTGTAACATAAACGTTAAAGGTCTGGACGTAAAGGTTTGGAAAGTGTGATTTTTTTCAAAGGTCTTACACTGTAAAGATTTATTTATTTATTTATTTATTTATTTATTTATTTATTTATTTATTTATT
>JAVGVS010002780.1:0-10716 GCA_032718565.1 Distichodus sexfasciatus
ACACACACACACACACACACAAACAGAGGAGTTTTTATTTGATTGCAGTGGATTTTAAATTGGTGTCATTTTGCTTTCACACTCTGCTGAACGTGTAAGGTGTGTGTGTGTGTGTGTGTGACATTTCTCTGTCTCTTCTTAATTCCACACCACACTAATGGGGTCTGATTCTGTCTCCGTTGTGAAGGAGGAGCGGAGGCCTGCTAATGAAAAGGTAATGGCATGCTGTCCGTAGCTGTAATGACCAATTATATCACACACACACACACGCACGCACACACACACACACACACACAGACCATTGTTGCAGTGAAGAGTTGGTTGTGTTAATGATCACTTGAGGGGGTTTTAATGCTTTTTCTCCTGTTAAAGTGTTCATGTTCAAGTGGAAAGGTCAAAGGAAGAACCTTTATCTCGGTGTGTGTGGGCGTGTATGTGCATGTGTGTGTTTGAGTGTGTGTGTGTGTGGGGGGGGTATTCCTGCGGGTATTTTTTTGTATTACCGTGTGTGTGTGTGTGTGTGTGCGCGTTTGTCTGTGTTTATGTACTTTCTCCAGCTGCGTGTTTGCTGTTCAGACTGCAGTAAGAACGTTTTCGCGGCAAATCCTTGTGTAGGTCAATATTGGTAGTTATCATCAGGATCCACACACACACACACACACACACACACGGAGCTGAAGTATGTATGTACACGCAGCTCTCACTCATCTTTGCTCTGCTGTTTTTCCATTGCATTTAATCTATTTCAACCTGAATATGAAATTTGTGAAGAAATGCTCTTTCTCTCTTGCTCCCTCTCTTTAACACTCCTTCTCTCCCTTCTTCTAAATCTCCGTCTCTTTTCCTCCCTTCTTCCCTCTCTCCCTCCCTCTCTTTCTCTTCCTCCTTCCCACCTCCTTCTCTCGCTGCTTCCCTCTCTCTGTCTTTCTGCCTTCTTCTCTTTCTCCCTGTCTGTTGTCCTTCCCCTTCCCTTTCTCCCTCCCTTCATCAGTCCCTCCCTTTTTTTCTCTCTCCATCCATCTCATTCCATCCCTCCCTCTCTTTCTCTCCCTCTCTCTTCCACCTTCCATCTCTGTCTTTTTCCCTTGCTCTCGCTCTCTCTCTCTCTGCCTCTCTTTTCCTCCCTCCTTCCCTCTCTCTGTCTTGCTCCCTTCTTCTCTCTCTCTGTCTCTCTTTTCCTACCTTCTTCCCTCTCTCCATCCATTTTTTCTCTCTCTTTTTTCTCTTTCCCTCCCTACCTCTCTTTCTCTCCCTCTTTTCTCATCTCCCCCCCTTCCCTCTCTCCATCTTTCTCCCTTCTTCTCCTTTCTCTCCAACTATTTTTCTTAGTTTCTCCCTTCTTTCTCTCCCTCCTTCCCCCTCTTGTTCTCCCCTTCCTTCCCCAATCTCGCTCTCTCTCTCTCTCCTTCCTTCTCTCACTCTTACTCCTTCCATCCCTCGTTCTCTTTCTCTAACTCTTTCCTTCTTTTTTCCTCCTTCCTTCCCTCTTCCTCTGTGCTTTTTTATTTGTGAGCACCATCGCCACAAGGACAAACTTGTGAACTTTTTTGAGAACAGTTAAGTTGTTTAGATGCTAACTTTTCAGCTCTTGTGTTGATCGAAACGAGTCAGGGTTTAGCATTTTAAGAAAAAGAAGTTTCCCGCCTTATGTGGCGTACCAGGTCAAATGGGGTGCGTGTGACTCTCCATGTGCACTACCTAGTGCGTAGAGAGCCGTTAAGCTTCAACCCCACCTATCTCCTCAAATGCATTTGACTACAGCGTAGTCAAATATGTGACCCTGCCTATGATAACCCAGCTAAAGTCATTTTTCGGCAACTCTCTGTTTTATACATAAAATTATTCTACATAATTTAAAGAACATTTTCTGAAAATTTCACCTTGATATCTTTAATACTGTCCAGGTAAGGCCATGTCAAAGATTTGGCAAATTACAGGCTCAGAAAAACAGGTTTTTGAGAAATTTCAAGTAAAAACACACATATTTTCAACACTGTTGCATCTTTGAACCATAATTATCCTGACTGTGTGTCATATACCAAATTAAAGCTTACATTCTCCCATTTCAAGCGATATATGACACATTTATGGAAAAATTCTGATACTTTTGGAAAATGGGTCTATTTATTATGATATGCATGGCGAAAAAGCATGCATATCAACACGAAAAAGCATATTTAAACACTCGGCTACCTTCTGTTCCTTGCTTATTGGCTCATAATTACCTCAGAGTTAGCGTCGAAGTCTTTTTTTTTTTTTGTTGAGAGATACCAAGCATAAAATGTGGATGAAATAGCCTGGTTAGATTGACAAAACATTCATCTACCGAAAACAAAGCACTGTTTCTGATGTGTACACAGTGACACAAAGCAACACACAGAGAAAGCGGCACCCGGCTAAAGTCGCAATTTTTCTACCTCCTCTTTACCTGACGTGGCTGCCGCGGATACACATTGATCTTAATGTCTGTATGCACTTTATAATGATAGAACAGCAGTTCCTAAACAGAATAACACCCAAATCACCAGTTGTTTTTGCACATAAAGTAATCCCAAAGACGTTAGAAAAGCAATGTTTACGAAGCCAACCTCCAGTGTTTTCCGGTGGAAAATGGAAACGTAAGGTGAATAAAATCACGACTTTCGCTATTTATCCTGTTAGAAATTACATTTCAAACATTACATCCGAAAACCTCAGTACATAATCTATCATTTACTGCAATAAACTCATATGGCATATTGTTGACATTTTTCTCGCTATGACTGCGTTGACTACGGGTTTTCACAGGCAGGGTCACATATGATAAGAGCGACTTACCTTCCATACTATTATGTGCGGTAGTACGCGGCTCGGGACACAGCCTCTGAATATTCCCCACCGCACAGCGTCTCACTGATGATTTATTAAAGTCATTTAAGAGTCAGAGGAAGGCAGCGAGGCCCTGGCGCTGGGGTGATGGCATTAGCATCGACTGGCCCGGAGTGAATCACACACTTGATGTGGCTTGCGGCTTATTGGTATGGGTTTTAACAGCCGTTCGTCATGAGAGGACCTTCATTTTTCAACAGTTTGAAAGATTATTGTGAATTTCACATTATGATGGTGAATGAGCTGATTATGATTTGAAATTACATCGATCGGCTGTTTGTTTGTGATCGTGAGAAAAGGGAAAATGGTCAGTTTAATTGGTCTTCAGTGACCCCTTACTTCTTCATATTTTGCTTCCAAAGAGCCAGACTTTTGTTTTTGAATGAAGTCTCGAGGAATAATATTTACATGAATGTTTCCACCTGTTGGAGTAAATCACTGTACTGAAGCCTGAGTCCTGTAGCCTAGTTCATATAATGTAGGACCTGCAGGTTAATGTGAAAATTGACGTTGAATCGCATTAAGGTTTAATATGAAAATGCCTGTATTTTTGTTGTGGTAAAACACCTAGACAGCTGATAAAAAAGACTTTGGTCTAATCCCCAAAAATGCATGTATGTACTAGAGATGCACGATTTACTGGCCAATATCCGATATTTTTCATGCTTATATCTGCCGATGCCGATAAATGAGGAAGGCCGGGTTGATATTTTGCTCACCAAAGTTCCACTCCACCCTCAGAATTTCAGCATAAAAATAACGTCAAAGTTCTGACATTTCCGAGTCAAGCGAGTGTGAAAGCAGAGTGGAGTGAGGGTTGAGCATTTTAAGAAAAAGAGGTTTCCCACCCTATGTGCTGTACCAAGTCAAATAGGGCGCGTGTGACTCTCCATGTGCACTACCTAGTGCGTAGAGAGCCGTTAAGCTTCAACCCCACCTACTTCCTGAAATGCAAACTACGCCGTAGAAAAGTATGATAAGAGCGCCTTGGCTTCCATACTATTAAGTGCCGTAGTAGGCGGCTCGGGACACAGCCCGTGTGCGAGCTCACATTCTCTAAGTGACGCAAACACAATTAACGTAGTAAAAAGTTTTCTGTGTGTGCAGGCAGAGCTGAGCGCGTAAAGACGAGATGTTGCTCACGAACGCTTCACTGCGCGCACAAAATCACGCCGTACATTTGAAGAGGAAAGGCACGGGCTGTTTTAAAAGATGTCAAGAGACGTGTGCACTGCGGGTCACTCAACATCAGACATTTCCACATATTGTCACTGTCATTGCATCATTTGAAAGTTCTAGTTCTAGGTCTTCTTTTATGGCTTTACTGTGCTTCATGTTGGCAAGTTTTTTAGCGCCCGGAAATTTCATTAAACCCACGGTGTAACACACGACACATGCTTTTTCTGCCTGAGAAAAACATGCCAAATACACACAATATTAATGTGTTGAGCTGAGTGACCCTCCAGCGCTGTACCAGAGGAGTGGGATTTGCTGGCAAATTTGGGGTGGTGTGGGCTTGTATTCGGAGCGCTTTCCCCCGTATTCTGTCAGCGTGTGGTGTGGAGAAGGTGTGTTTCGAGACTCGGTTCCTGGCGATGAAGACAATGTTGTTGAGGAAGATGTGGCTCTTGGCGCTGTGATCTTGATTTTCCGTCTAAGACAGACTGCAGCTCGCCGGGTGCCAGCGCGTTTACAGCAGCTGTCAGTTGTGGGCATCTTCTGCAGTCTGTTTGTTGCTGTGTGTGTGTGTGTGTGAGAGAGAGAGAGAGAGACGAAGCAAGCACTAACCAAATAAATAAGTAACAACTACATTTTCATATGCACATTGCCATGCAGCTCAGGGGAGAAACTTTGACAAATGTTGAGCAGTTTCCAGTTGCATACAGTATATTAACAACTAATTTAATCATTATATTGCCCACCACACTGTAAATGTGAATATGAAAACAAATATGTTCTCATATTAACAACTTCAACAGCAAACAATAAAATGACAATTAATGATTAAATTCAACAAAGTACAAAGTATCATCAGTCACGACTCCGCTAAAGCTTTGTGCCAGACTTTTTTTTTTTTTTTACAAGGGTTTCAAGCTGCAGGTTGAAATTGTGGTGGTCAATAATATAATCACTCTGTTTAATTCCTAATTCATTACCTTTAGTCAATATGGTCACTCAGTTTAATGCTGAATGCAGCAGTGAAAGAATCACCCAAAAGTTTTTAATTAGCGCTGTGCGATATGTCCTAAGAACAATATCGAACAGATACTCAACATATATCTCGATACCTTGGAATTTTCTCCAAGTCACTGTATAAATGTATAAACTGCTGAATGTATTGGTTATTGTTATTTATTAGCTAAAATATGAGTTTAGTCTGTAATAAAAGGGGAGGTTTGTCTGAATTGTCGCATTTTTGTGAGTGATGGTGTTCCACGTGAGAGTCACGAGCACGAGCACACACACAGCATGTGTTTACGTCGCGAATAATATCATTTATGCAAAACTCGAAAGTGAGGTGCATGTTGTCTGTTTAACGTTAACATGAGGATTGATCATTTACTACGTCGCATGTGGAACAAAGCGAGATAGTATATTCTATATATACTAAACATGGCACGATGCCACTTTTTACGTCTGGTACGATACCGATATTGTAAATTTGGATATCTGCTGATACGATATTAATCCGATAAAGTCTCTGAGTCTTTTTTACACAGAAAACGGAAAATAATGCTTTAAAAATGTCAGAAAACGTGGCTGGGATTATTCTGTTATGCTTAAGCAAATACCTGACTTAAATAGGGCTTTAAAACAATGTAATAATAACTCACCCATATGTACATCCTAAATGATTTATTAATAAAGAACATTTATTTAATGTGTTTATTTATTTAAACACAGCTGTGTAATTTGGTGACGGTCCCTAATCCTGCGGCGCTAAAACCATCAGGAACACAGAGATTGTGAGTGAGAGCTGGTGGTGTTAAGGAAATTAAACAGTACAATGGTGTGATACAGAAAAGCTAGCAGGGGTGTAATGATACATCAAGTTACACAGATCAGACATCAGACATATTGTAACATCACGTTACACTGAGCAGAGAGTCTGTTTTCTTTAAGGGTGTTTTCACACTTGGTCCGTTTCAGCCCTCAAAGCGAACTCAGATCGATTAGTCAGCATTTTTTATATATATGTGAATACACCAAACGAACTCAGATCCCTCTGAAACGAACCGAACTGAGACCACATCGGGAGGTGGTCTCAGTCCGGTTCGCTTTAAGTCCGCGGCGCGATTCGTTTAACTTGTGTCTTCTGAACGCAAAGCGCTCCCGGTTCGCTTCGACAGTTTTGTTCGAAGTAAAAAACAAAACAAAAACTAGGCGGAATGCAAAGCAGTAAAGGTCTGAGAGCTCCATAAGAATTTTAAGTATGAACAGAAAAAGGACTGAGGCCCCATCTGAGCTGAAGTGGAGCAGAAAGAGAACCGAGTCCCCTTTCAAATCAACTCACAGTGTGAACATAAGAACTGAGTTCCCTTTCTGTTGGTCCACTTTTTGGACCACTTCTAGAGGACTGAGTTCGGTTCCTTTAAAGAGGACTATATGTGAAAACACCCTTAAATGTCTGGATGAGCTCAGGAATAAAATTGTCAAATTATATTTTAGTTGCCGTTTGTGATTTGATCAGCATATGATATTGTCCCCCAAACTGAATGGAACTGAAAAGAAATTAGATTTGTAGCATCCTTTGTGACATCGGCACACGTCGAGTCACTGCCATTCGCATTGATGTCATATATTTTCGGGATCAAACTTCAGATTTAGAGCCCTATAGCTGTGGGGCAGACGGAGCTGAGAGGTCGAGGTGCTAAAAGGAAGCTCTCAGGCAGGCGTGGTGTTGAACATCTGTCCCCTCGAGTCCCTGCCAAAAAATGGTCCGGAATTCCGTCGCCTGTCTCCAAAAATACACTCGAGGGGATTCTCTGTGTTCTCGGGGAAGTGGAAGCTCGCATGTGAAAATGTGTTCAGGAGTGGAAATGGAAATGATCCGCTGTTCTCGCTCTCCCTGTCTCTTTCTCTCTTTCTCTCTCTCTCTCTCTCTCTCTCTCTCCTGTTCCGTCTCGTCTCGTGTCTGAGGCCAGGGGAATTTTCAGCTTCTGCCACTTTTGCCTCCCTCCCTCCCTCCCTCCCCAAATCCTTTAAAAAGTGTTTAGGAAGTTTCACCAAAAAGTGCTTTGATCCTGCAAAGCCCCGTCTTTGCTTTTACCCTCTTTATACTCTCTCTCTCTTTCTGCTTGCTGCTCTCTGTCCCTCTCTCACACACTCTCAGCCATGTTTTTACCTTCTTTTTTCTCTCTTCGACCTCATTGCGGCTAAGCTTTTCGTCATTCTCCTCTCTTGCATTTTTGTACTCTGTCTTCCCCCCTCTTTCTCTTTTTCACCCACGTTCCTGTCGTTCTTTTTCTGTCTTGCTTTTAGTTTCTTCCTCTGTCTCCCTTTTTTTTGCTCACATGCTTCAGTTCTCTTGCACTCTGTCTCCTCTCTCTCTCTGTTATCCACATTTTTCCTCATTCCACGTTACTGTCTTGCTTTTCTGTCTATTTATTATATTTTGCTCTCTCTCTCTCTCTCTCTCTCTCTCTGCTCATACACGTTTTTTCTATCTTCAACTTTTTGTGGCCCCACTTTACTGTCATCTTCCCCTGTTACGTTTTAGTTCTCTCTCTCTCTCTCTCTTACTTATATTCACACTCTTCTGCTCCCTAATGCATGCTCTCTTTTGTCTCTCACTCTTTCTCATCCACATTTGTTCTTTTGATCTTTTTTACAACCCTGATCACTAGGATTGGATACCTTTCACATCTGAACCGATATTGATACCTGGTGTTCGGAACCGATACTGAACGGTACTTAATTTCAATACCTTGCCCTGAATCTCTAATACCTGGTTTGTATCATCATAAAAAATACAGTAATAATAAATAAGCCCCAAACTAATTTCAGACGTCACACAAGCTGCTGTTCTTATGTTACAACTACAATTTAGTTTATTTTTTAATAATTAAAAACCAACTTTTATTTATTTTTATTTTATTTTACATTTATTACAGTTTTTATTAAAAAAAAAAATACCAGAACAAGAACAATAATAATTAGATCACTGCGGTGGAACTAGTCAGCAGCGTAGATTTGACATTGTTGACATCGGCGTGGGCTGCAGGGGCGATTGTTGGTGCAGGAACAGTTTCTCCACGCATGCGCTTTCTTCCCCTGGCAACCGTTGTCATGGTAAACAAAACGAAAACTATAGCGTAAATAGCAAATGGAAATTTAACTGCAGTAAATATCTGTCTGTTTCTGTCCTGTTGCTGCTGTAAGTGTAAACTGGGTTGAAACGCAGGGAAAACAGTTGATTAATTTAAACCATTAAAGCAGTTCCGTATGTCGCACTGTCGCTGCTGATAAGCGCAAAATTTGACACTGTTTGATTTGATGTGAACCGATACCCAGTAGTACCGACATAATTTGGTTGGTACCTTTAAAAGTACCGAACTCAGTACCTGACCCTACTACTCACACTCTCCTGCTCTCTAGCACTCACTCTCTTCTATGTGTCTGTCATAGGGGTGGGCGATATATTGAATATACTCGATGTATCTCGGCTTGTTCCACGTGCGATGTAGTAAATGACTATATCGTGACCATCGAGTATAAATCCTAACGTTATTGTTGAACAGACAGCATGTTCTTAGCTTTCGAGTTTTGTTTTTCTGCCCCGTCAAAGCAGACAGCTCGCTCCCCCGCCCCTCCAGAAAACTCTCCTAGCGCATGTGAGTTTTGTACCGCTTCCGTGTTTCGCACCCCACCTATGGCGTCACATCAGTGCCAAAACTAGAGTGCGCAAAATGGCTTGCCGCAAAAATTCCGCGGGCGTAAATTTCAAAGTCGCGAGCGCAAATGTGAAACTCCACAGCATAAAATTCAGAATCGAGTGCGCGGTTGTGATAATATTGCGCGCGAACTGTATTTTTCCTCTCTCAAATGTCTTTTTTCCTCTCGATGTGTTAAATGTCCTCACGCGTAGTAGATTACCGACAAGCGGCTTTTTTGCTCAAGTGAGATTTCTACGCGCGCGGTTTGAAAGGGGCGGGTTTTGGAAGTTTGGGGGCGGGGTTTTGACGGTTTCTGCCTGCAAATCCTATTGGCCGATAGCTTCTGGTTTTGTGATTGACTGCGCGCTACAGATAGTTTATGTAGATCAACCAAAGATGACGGAGGAAGAGGAACGGCGGCAGGTCGGTTAAACGCAAGTTATAGTTTACCGACCTTATAATTATAATTTAATAGTTAGATTTTACACGTTTAATAAGCACGCAGTCAACGGCTCCCCTTGCCCACTTGTCTGTCCCCAATATAAAGTGTTAAGTTTGCTATATTATACTTCGGTTGAAAATAAAAGCATTTACTATGTTAAACTTTGGCTAAATTCATTATATTGGTGTCATTTTATGCAACATAGGGTCGAATTTATCATTTATACAGTGATTTAGAGGAAATTGAAAGGTAGTGAGATATATATTGTGTATCGTGATATAGCTTAAAAATATCACGATATTATTTTTATGCCATATCGCCCAGCCCTAGTCTGTCATGTGCTTTGATAATATTAATCCCTGAAATAAATATTGCAGTGTCAGTTTTTTCCCCTGTTTCATTCAGGCGTAATCAGTTAGTTCCTTCAGCAAACATGGCAAACTGATCTAACAGAATTCAGGGATTGTAGAGTAATAAGTGTAACATATCTGAACTGTGATTTTAATAGTTTTCCACCTCAGTGTGGGTATTATCAGGTTTTGTGCAACATTTTTAAATTAGTTCAGGGACATTAATCTCATGGTCTCAAGACACACTTCCGTGTAGCTCATGCAGTTATTATTTTTTTATTTTTCTTTAGTTATTCCCATCCAACAACAGTCGTTATGCGTGTCACAGTGCCCTCCCATGCCCCCCACCGACCCGTTTCTTTGCGTTCAGATTTAGGAATCGTGCTCCGTGTCCAATCAATGGGCAAGTGGCGTGTCCTAGCGCGCTAAACGTGGCAGGTGAGAGGGCGCCGCGTGGGTCTCTTAAAGCCACCGCTGCCGCTACGCTAATGGGGGTCTGACCCCGATTACAGCGCTGATTAGAGCCGCTGCGAGCCCCGCACTGCCCCCGGCCCCAGCTAATTGCCCTCGGTTCTGCAGGACTAATACTTTAATCTGAGCGCGTATGGTGGGCTGCGGCCCAGACTCCAAATAACCTCTCACACACACTCTCCCACTAGTGCAATCCCACTGATTTAGTTATTTATTAGGTATGAATATTGTCAAAGTCAAAGTAAACTTTATGGTCATCTCTGCTATATACTGTGCAAGAATAGAGAGAGACGAGACGACGTGGCTCCAGTTTTAACAGTGCAAACAACAAAGCAGGCACATAGAATAAACAATATGTAAATAGAATATAAAATTTAAACTTTAAACTACAGGTAGAAAGAGAGACGATCTGGTTACATGCTGTATTCAGCCTCAGTCATGCTCCTTGTCTTTTTGCACTGAATGTGCCTGAGATCTGCAGTGGCTTTAATTTGACAAATTCTATGTAGACAATCTATTAAATAAAACAGTATCTTTTATAAAGTCTGAGCTCACGTGAAGTATGAGGCAACTATATGAGCAGTTCACTATCCAACAGCAGAGAAGAAACTACAGCGCGCAATAATTTCAATAACTTGTGCAAATACCGTACCATAAGTCAAGTGAGAAACTACAATCAGTGATGTACAAGCGGTGTAGTTTGTGTGTT
>JAVGVS010002781.1:0-10714 GCA_032718565.1 Distichodus sexfasciatus
ATATATATGTGTATATATATGTATATATAATTCTGGACAGTATCTATGTCTGTAGAGACCCATTTTCATTTACAATATGTCTGCTGTTCAACCACTTTTAAAAAAAAAACAAAGACCGAAACCCTAGAAACATATTTTTTAATAAATATTAGTTTCCAAATATTCCAGAAAATATTTATCCAATATTCATTTTCTTAAATCAAACAATACTACTACTACTACTAATAATAATAATAATAATAATAATAATAATAATAATAAATTGAGTGTTTTGTGTGTTTGAGTGCAAAATGGGAAGATAAAATATTATTTGGTTTTGGAAACAATTACTGAAAAACAGCCCGTTTTTTGAGGGGGTTATTTTTGGTTTAAAATGAAAGATGAAGAACCTCTTTTTGAAACTGATCTTTTAAAACCGCTTTACCCTCTTTATTTTGGAGCTGAACCATCCTGGCAAATCAGCTTATCAACTTGACCAACATAGCACAACCAATACACCAAAAAAAAAAAAAAAAAAAGAGAGAGCGGAAAACGAACAGGAGTCAAATCTATGCTGTCTTTTTAAGCAGGCGTTGTTATCGAACCCCATAATGCATCTCTTGCTGTAAACTCTGGCACGTCCGAAATGAACTCCGACTGGTGCTGCGGCTGTGTTCGGCGCTGGCATTGATCTGAAAAAGCCCAGACAGCGACCGCTCAGACAGAAGCCTTTAATTAGCCTCGTACACGAAGGTCAAAGCCATCTGCACACGAGGCTGCCCGTTCTGGCGGCAGGGCGAATCGGCTTGGAAAAACAAATTCTGCCGTCGCCTGCCATTTGCCAGGCTTTCGGGCTGGTCAGAGCCGGGGCCCATTAGAGCGAGTTACGATTCACGTCAGACGGGGGTCCGATCTGCAACCGAGCAAACATGAACAAGCAGCAATCCCAGTAATCCTCCCTAAAATTTCACGTTTCATGAAAGTGCAGCCCCGAGATAATAAATAATAAATAGGGTTATTTGTTTGGCGGTTGTTACAAGGACATGTACAACAAGGGATTTAGAGGTTTATAATTGATACTCAACGTGAAGCTTTCCAGTGGACATGATCATTACAGGTGTAATGATATATCAATCTGCAACGATACATCGATGCAGTGAACAATGAAACCTAAGCATCAGTCACAAAATGAAAACATCAATCAGACGTCATACATATTGTAATAAAAGTGTTTAATGATGGTGATGGAAGAGCGCCTACCTTTGGTACGAGGGACATCAAACCCTCCAAAGTGTACTTGGAGATGTTTAGTGGCACGTACAGTTGAGTTTAGGTATTTGGATGGTGATAGAGTATTGGTAATTTTGCCTCACAAGTTTCATCATGATACACTATTATAACGGTTCGATGTCTGCCGATATCACAAAGTCTACTACAAGATTTCGATTAAATTCAGGAACCAGATATCGATATGACACAACACCATGTGCTGATTTAACACAGCTACTTCTGTTCATATCAAATCACAAAAAGCCACTAAAACATCATTTGACATTTTTAGCCCTGTGCTCAATCTGACATTTAAAGAAAAGAAAAACATCTTTAACAGCCCTTCTGTTCAGTATAACAGCTGGGGCAGTTGGTAGCATAATGGTTAGGGCAGTGGTCCCCAAATGGCGGCCTGCGGGCAAGATCCGGCTAGAGCAAGCCATATATCTGGCCCCTCACGTCATATTGGCAACAATTATAAACAGACATGTGCGCTCCCTATGGCCATCTGTGATTAGTGTTGAGGTCTCCGCTAGTCATTAAGAGTGAGTGAAATCTTAACGATAACAGTTGCGTGAAGACTTTCACCTTACCGGACATTATATTCATTCCTCTGTGTGTGAAATAATTTTGTGTAATTCCGTGCACAAAAACTGCACAAAAAGTAGTTGCATGAAAACACATTTACATTATTCGCAAGGTAAACACGCGTTAGCGCTCGTGACTCTCACATGGAACACCATCCTGTGCAAAAACGTAGTCCTCTTCTAGAAAGGCCAGAAGCAGCTCATTGGGCTGGGTGTTGGGAGGTGTGACGTGGATTTGTTGGCCCTCAGCCTGACCTGTCTGCATGATTTGGCCCTCGGGGAAAGATAATTGTGGACCACTGGGTTAGGGAGTTCACCCCGTGATAAGAAAGTCGCCGCTTCGAATACTGGACCGCGGTAAAGGTACCACTGTGGTACTCATGAGCAAGATACCGCCCTCAAGCACTGCCCATGTCAGCTATCCACTGATTCTTCAAGAATGGGTCAAATTCAGAGGTGCCATGGCATGACAATATGTATGGTGTCTGATTGATGATTTTATTTTGGATCGATGCTATGGCTCTTTGAGTCAGTGTATCGATATCGACTGATGTATCGTTACACTGCTATGTTATTCCATTAAATGACTTGTTCATGCTACTTGTACAAACTGTGATTAAATTTAACAAATTTAACACACTGGTTTATGACTTGTGATTGCAGGAATGCAGTGCAGGTGTTTGTGTTGAATGTTCTCTGTAGCTAAACGCTATTGACAGTGGGATCGATCAGTGGCATTGGCGACTTGCCTGTGTCCGAGCAAAAGGGGGCGTTTTGAACATTCTTTGTAACGTGCCAGCAATCGATATGAGACAATATCATATGCTAATTTAACAGAACGGAAAAGCTACAAAAATGTCATCTGACGTTTTAATACCTGAGCTCAACCAGACATTTGAGACAGTAAATTATTTTGTAAAAGTAATTTTGACCTCTTGCTCAATATAACGTGATGTTATAATAGATCCAATGTATGATCGATGTGATCATTGAATTGGTGTATCAGTGTAGATCGATATATCGTTACACCCCTCGATTGGAAATGAAGCTATTCAAGTATCTTTAACTGAAAGAGTTTAACAAAAAAATGCAGAATATGAAATCGATGTGTACATCTGGCACGTGTGGCAGTTTGGGTTTAAAACATCACTCGTCCAACATTGACACTCCACGCCTAGTTTATAGCAGCAGTAGCAGTTGTGCTGAGATTTACCCAAAATAGAGTAAAGTGGGGGACGGATTTCCTGCCCCTTTAAAGTTGTGTTTCAACCCCCCAGGTGTGTGTGTGTGGTAACTCTGGGTTGTGCACAAGCCCCTCTCTACAGCATGAAGATGTTATCGGGAGCTAAATCTCGTTTATCGTCACCAGGTTAAGTGGCCGCTAATCGGCCTTCAAAAGATTAAAGGAGGAGAGCCGTGTGTCCATCTCAGTGCTTAGCCACCTGCAACGGGAAACGGTGTCAACCCAGACGGCCAGTCAGGCGATAACATCTACACGCTCGCAAACACACACACCTAATCGGGATCCCTCACAAACGCACGCCTGGCCCAAACTTGCACACAAACACTCCCCGACTATCTGTCACACTTTGACGGACGCACTCGTGCCCATACACACACACATGCACATTCCCTTGGGAGAAAACGGTGAACCAACACAAGACCGCTGTGAGACATTAGAGAGCCAGATAGACGGCCCTGGGGCCCTCGATAAGACTCAGAAACGAAACCTAGCGCCGATTTGCCTCAGACGGCTGAATAACTCGTAAGGTGACAATCTCAGACTAAAAAGTGTACATATAAAAATGTTCCTGAATATAGATTTATACAATTATTAAATGTTTTTGTGGTTTAATGTTTTACTATGTTTAATTTGGGAAAAAATGTGGCACAGATTCCAAATTGGGAACCGGCACCAGTGCAGTGCAGAATCGAGCACCTAAAAGGACACAGATCCCTCTCAAAAGCCCTTTCCCACGCGACTAGTACCGGTGCCAGTGGCTCAATGTGAGATTGGTGCCACGTAATCGTTGCTTTCCCATATGTAGTTATTGTTGTGCATATGCATACTGTAATACACATCTTTTAAGGACATATTTTACTACATATTTTTAATTTTACTCTTTAGGTTTTTAAGTTTATTGTGAGGTTTCTTTATCTTAACCTGTAAAATTCTGATTTCTAAATTAAAATGTAATGTAAAAACATTTTTAGGATCAATCAGGGGCCATTTCACTGCTTGTTGTACTTGTATAACTATGACAAAAAATCTTGAAATCAATAATAGTATAATATTTAATAATAGTGCACATCTCTATTAAGGGAATATTTTTATCTAGATCTTACTGTACACTTTTTAGTCTTTGGATTTAGTTTAGTTAAGGTTTCAACTTTCTGATTTCTGTTTTAATGTGTCTTAGGAATGATTAGGATACATTTCACTAAATGTTGTACTTTTAGAATTACTTACGCGACAAAGAATCTTAAATCCCGGCGGGAAAAAAGGGAGCCGAACCGGCACTAAAACTTTTTGATGGTCTGGAACCAAGGACTCATGTCATGGGAAGTGGGCAAAGTAAGCAAGACAACTTAACGATAAAGAAAATCAGTAATTATGTCAATACTTTAAGTAAATTAAGTGATATAACAATATTTATTGTTTACAAAATAAATGTTGAAAGGGAAAATCTCAGAATGAGAAAAAAGCGTGATAATATTTTTTAAAAAGTGGAATTGAGTTATTATTTGTCATTGTGAACACAGTGCACCACAACAAAATGTGACCTCTGCATTTGCCCTACCTATGAAGGAGCAGTGGGCAGTGCTTGGGGACGGTACCTTGCTCATGAGTCCCTCAGTGGTACCTTTACTTACCTGGGATTCAAACCGGCAGCCTTCAGCCGTTACTCTACCAAAAGCTCAGGACCAAATACATTTAAAAGAATGCAATACTGTATGAAATATGTGAAAGATTGTGATTGTGTAGAGCATTATTTTGAAAAACATTTAGTGAGCTTTGGTGGAAACCTGCTACTACCATAGATCTGTTTCCTTCTGATCAAAAGGGGTCCATCATGGGAAAGCGAGATGACTCTCTGGTTTGTTACGTGTTACGCCCCCCTTCTTTTTAAATGAAGAGGTCTAGTTCCACCATTTTAGAACATGCACTTGGTGCCACAACTATTTATGTGCCCTTAAAATGACAAAATTCCATTTTAGACACGCCCAAAACGCAGTGCACCCTGTGCTTAGGTTGTTAAAATGGGTTAATTTGCCATGTCTTTACAGGTAAAGATCTTGTTTGTCAAGTAAAGCTCCCCCGCTCTCTCCCTCTTTTTGGGCAACTTAGGCAAAAAGGTTTGTCACGGGAGCCTTGAGATGTGTCTGACATTAGAAATTAGGGAAGCATTCCACCTGAACACGCTCTGCGTCGAAAGATGAAAGAAGTATCTTGTGGAAAATCTCTGCTAAAATCCTCCACTCGGTGAGACAGACCGACACTTTTAAAATTTCACCCTCCTCTCTCCCTCTCTCTCCCTCCCTCCGCATCATCCTCACATTATCGCCCGCGTTAATAGGCAGATTGAGAGAGTGGAGTCTGATATTTCGTCCCATTTAAGCTCTTCCTCCGTCAAACGGAATCTGCATGCACGCGCCGAGGCATAATGCAGCGTCAACGTTTAAAAAAAAAAACGGCTTGCTAGCGGTTTCACGCTGACACACGCAAGCTTCTGGTGAAGCGCTGGGCCTGAAAACCGGCTTCTCGTTTTCCAAAAGAGGATCCGTCTTTGCACTAATTTGACAGCCGTCCCGGTACATCGCCTTACTTAAAGAGGAGTCGTTTAACTTGTGGCTTTACGTTTACAGTCATGGCATTTAGCAGACGTTCGCGTCTAAAACCACATTCGTTTCCGTTCATCATAGGGACAGACTCTCTTCAGCCTCTTCCAGGAAGTTAGAAATCAAGTGTTGGGGAGCAGATAAAACTAAATGTAGTGACACTGCTAACTGTTTTTCCATAGCCTATCAGTAGTGAATCCACTTTTTAAATGATGTAGCTTTTCTTTCATTTTTATAACCAATCAAATTTCCCCTTCCGCCGTGTTTCTGATTAGTGTTGAACTGGTAGACGTGGGATCTGATTGGCTACCTTGCCTGCACAGTGCACGCTCATTAAACTACAACACACTCTTGGCCGCTGCAAGATGGAGGGCGGAGTTCACCTTCGCCAAGCAAGCAAGAATGGAAGCAAGAATCAGTCACCATGAAATAGCTTGTATATAGTTAGTTACTTTTTCTCGGTAGCTTGTAGTGTAGCTAACTTCTTCTATACTGGGGCAGTTGGACCGGTAAAGATACCACTGAGGTACTCATGAGCAAGATACCGTCCCCAAGCACTGCTGCGCGACAGCTGCTCACTGCTCCTTTCGCGGATGGGTCAAATGCCGAGGTCACATTTGGTTGTGGTGCGCTATGTGCTGTGCTGTGTTCACAATAACAATCACTCACTAAAATTCTATATTAAAGCAGCAGCTTAGCTGTAACTTGGCTACTTTCAATCAAAAAGTGCAAAGTGCAAAGTCAGAAAACAATCTGAGAACCCAAAGCAAGGGTTAGAGCAGTTGTTAGCGTTATGCTTATCATGATCATGATTGGAAGGCCGCCGGTTCGAATCCTGGACTGGTAAAGCTGCCACCGAGGTACTCATGAGCAACGTACACCCCAACCCCCCCCAAGCACTGCTCCCCGGGCGCTAAAACTATTGATTAATGTCTGGGTGAAAACTCAGAACCTGACTCTCTTCCAATACGTTTTCTAAGTGTATTTTCTGTAGTTTTACCTCATTCAAATTTGTATAAATTTGATGCTAATAGGCCTTAATCCTGAATTAAAGCTGGCACATGTTGCCGTTGTTGCCTCGCTGGCCGCAAGCTCATAAGCTGCTCGTGCACTTATTTATTTTGACTGAAATCAACATGTCGCATCCATTTTGACACCTCAAACGATAAGCTAATTACTTCACATAGCTTCAGGTAGTAATTTGTTCACACCTGTTAATGTTCTTATCGGGTTCGGTGTGTGTTTTTGAAATTCTCGAGTTTCAAGACGTACAGAACATAGCCCTTCATCTGTGATTTGTGAAGCAGGGGTTGTTTTTTGAGAAGTTGAAGTTTTAGAAAGAGAATCACGCAAGAGTTACATAAGACGAGACGATTCTGCCGCGGCCTCATATGAACTGCTTTAACCCCTTAAAAAGCAGCCCAAAAAAGTGACTTCTGGCATTTCAATAAAAATAACCTGTTCAATCAGCTGTACCTTTAATTCAGTAATTTTTGACTTAACATTATTACATCTACTGTGGAATGAAAAAGACAATCTACTAAAGCAATAAATGTTTGGATTTTAAGCATAAACTACCATTTTGATGTCACAATGAGCTCAATGAAATTTGTTTTAAGCTTGCCAAAATTTTTCAGAATTCAGAACTGTAATTAAACGCTCACTGTGTAAGAGTCAAGCGACATAAGCAAAGCATCTGTTTGCTTAAGGTGCACGTTTTTGAGTTGGGTTCTTGCCGTTTCAGAATCAGTTTCTTGGGCTACAAATGTCCTGAATAGTTCAAAATGAGGCTCTGACATCCGTCCTGGCCCTGTGTTGGCAGTAAAGGGGCTTGACATTGTGATTCCTTTAACGTAGACGGTGGACGTGGTAAGACAGATGTGATGCGTCCCAACAGAGACAACATGGAAAGAAAAGTGTGAATGACGAGCATACCAAGTGCCCGGTGGTAGGAGTTGCCTCTCTGTGCCGCATTAGGGCGTTGCCTGTGTGAGTGTGGTGTGTGTGTCTGAGAGATTGACTGCATCAGCTAAAGGTGAGGAAGGTGAGGAATCCCACTGGCAGCTCGGGCTTCCCGGTCCTGATGAGCTGTAATGCAGTGCCACATTTTATTCTATTCAGCTCATATTTCATCTCCCTTTCACTTTTAATAGAAAGCTGACTTCTGTTTTTCATTGTTTTTCTCCTTGACAAACAAGGACACACTAATCCTGTGTGTGTGTGTTGAAGAGAGCAGATTTGATTTACCTTTCAGAACCATAAGGATTTGTGAGGACACTTTTGCAGGATCAATAAGCTAAAACTGTTTTTCTAGAGGTGGCATGGTGGCACAGTGGTCAGCGCTGCCACCTCACAGCGAGAAGGTCCAAGGTCCGAACCTTTTTGTGTGGAGTTTGCATGCTCTCCCCGTGTTTGTGTGGGTTTTCTCCGGGTGCTCCGGTTTTCTCCCACAGTCCAAAAGCATGCAATATAGGTTAACTGGAGAATTGGAGGTGGGTGTGTGTGTGTGTGTGTGTGTGCGCCCTGCAGTGTGTTGGCGCCTGCCCAGGTTTGTTTCCCGCCTTGCGCCCGTAGTTCCCAGGATAGGCTCCGGTCCCCGCGACCCCGACTGGGAGAGCAGTTCTGGTAATTAATGAATGAATTAATGAGTTTTTCAGGTTTATTATAAGAAACTAAAAGAGGTAAAAGATTTGCTTTTGATTACTGACGTTCAGGTTCAAGTTATGGTCAGGTGCATTGTTGGGGATGCCACTCTTTGACTAACTTTTCAAGCTACTTGTGATTAAAAGTCGCTAAGCTCCAGCCGGGCTATTGTTTTAATATACAGTGGTACCTTGGTACTTGAACTTAATCCATCCCAGATTCGAGAACCAGTGGAGTTCCAAATAAATGTTCTCGATAAGAATCAATCTAAAAAAAATAAGTTGGTGGCGTAACGGTAGTGGTTCCTCCTGTGATCAGAAGGTCACAGGTTCAAATTCAGGGCCGGTAAAGTTGCCACTGAGGTACTCATGAGCAAGGTACCGTCCCCAAGCACTGCTCCCCAGGCACTGCCCTTGTTAGCTGCCCACTGCTCCTTCACGGATGGGTCAAATGCAGAGGTCACATTTCGTTGTGGTGCACTGTGTGCTGTGCTGTGGTGTGTTCACAATGACAAAAAAATCACTCACTTTCATCTAATAATCCATTCCCAGCCCTCAAAAATACACTCATAAAACCATTTTCCCCAGATATCTCCTCATAATTTACAAGCCTACCAAACAAACACCAAACAGAAACACACAAGCACCATTAAATGCACATTTCATCTCAATTTACTAGTTGCAGTACAACCTCAAATCAGAAAAAGTTGGGACGGTATGTTAAATTAAAATCAAACTGAAAACAGTACTTTGTTAAATTATCTTTGACCTGTATTACATTGAAAACAATACAACAGCACATTATTTAATGTGTTCCTCATGAATTTTATTGTTTTTTCAAAATAAACACGTATTCCAATTTTGCTTCTTGCAACACATTTCAAAAAAAGTTGGAACAGTAAAGCATTTACCACTTTGTAATGTTGCCATTCCTTTTCACAACACTTCAAAGACGTTTAGGGACTGAAGACACCAAGTGATGAAGTGTTTCAGGTGTAATTTAACAAGTCTTAGGGTGGGCAACAGTATGGGGTCTTCATTGTCGCATTTTGTGCTTCAAAATGCGCCACACATTCTCTATTGGAGACAGGTCGGCACTGCAGGCAGGCCAGTCAAGTACCCGTACCCTCTTCCTCCGCAGCCAGGACTTTGTAATATGTGCAGAATGTGGTTTTGCATTGTCTTGTTGAAATATGCATGGGCGTGTCTGGAAAAGATGTCTTCTTGAAGGCAGCATATTGTGCTCCAAAATCTCTATGTACTTTTCAGTATTAATGGTGCCATCACAGAAGTGCAAGTTACCTTTGCCAAGGGCACTGACACAACCCCTTCTTTGGTCCGGAGCACACGGCGTCCATTTCTCCCAAAAAATACCTGAAATACTGATTCATCTGACCACAGTACACGTTTCCACTGTGTGATGGTCCATCCCAGATGCCTCCGAGCCCAGAGAAGTCGACGGCGCTTCTGGACACTGTTAACATAGGGCTTCCTTTCGGCACAGTACAGTTTTAACTGGCATTTGTGGATGTAACTACGTGTTGTGATACTTGACAAAGGTTTGCCAAAGTAGTCCTGAGCCCATGTGGTGATATCGCGTATAGATGAATGACGATTTTTGATACAGTGCCGCCTGAGGGGTCGGAGATCACGGTTGTTCAGCTTAGGCTTGCGCCCTTGTCCTTTACGCACTGACATTCCTCCAGATTCCTTGAATCTTTTAATTATGTTATGCATTGTTGAAGGTGAAATATCCAAATCTCTTCCTATCTTTCTTTGAGGAACGTTGTTTTTAAACATTTCAATAATTTTCCCACGTATTTGTTGGCAAACTGGCGATCCTCGGCCCCTCTTTGCTCCTAAAGGACTAGACCTTTCTTGGATGCTGCTTTTGTACCAAATCATAATTACAATCACCTGTTGACACCTGTTTCAAATCACATCATTATTTAACCAATTTACCTCATTACTAGCCCTAAATTGCTTCTGTCCCAACCTTTTTTGGTACGTGTTGCAGGTCTGAATGACAGGAAAGGATGTATATACGGTGGCCGAGAGAGCTCAACGCGCTGCAACTTCAGAAAACACATGCAAACAGAAAAAAATGACAACAAATTAAGAAAACATCTCCATCAGTTTGGCAACACAGGCGCTGCAAATACGGAAACGCGCTGCAAATTCTCACAACACAACCAAACACACAAACGCGCAGCAAACACAGAAACGCGCAGCAAACACACGAACGCGCTGCAAACACAAACGCGCTGCAAATAGCACGGACCACAACGGAAATGTTTCAGGGGGACCTCAAAAAGTGACGAACCCATCTGGGACCTGATTATTTGTTCAGTGGCTTTTGGTCAGAGCAGAGGTGTTGTCCGTGAACTAAAAGGTGAG
>JAVGVS010002782.1:0-10712 GCA_032718565.1 Distichodus sexfasciatus
ATATATATGTGTTCTGTTCTCAGGTCAGTTTTATTTATTTACATAAATTCCTTGTAAGCATTGCTTTACTTGACCAATAAAACTGTCTCTGATTCTAATGACCGACCAACGTAAAACAGTCCTAAATTCTGAGACTGAAAACCTGACAAACAGTGAAGGTTTACTTTAGCAGTTTGCTGTGATTGGCTATAATTTCGGCTTAACATCTCATGCTGACCTTTCGTCAGATTTCAGGGGCAGCTGGTTAGTGTGAGTCTGACCCGACACAAACAGAGCCGTCATCAAAGGCCTCGGACTTCAAAAGGCCCGTAATCAGGCTAATTCGCTAATAGCTAATGATCGCCCCGAAAAAGAGCTGTCGCTTCACGTTAGCCGGCTGCAAAGTTAACCCAAGCCTACAGTAGATTAGAGTTCATGACTAGGACGCAGACTGGGATTTTTCACTTGGAATGCATAATTAACCCGAGAGGACTAGGAAGAATATTTGAGAAAAGAATGAAAGAAAGCTACTGAAATGAACGGTTTTGTCTAGCTAGCTGGTTAGCTACCTTGCTACAGAAAAACGGAACCTCTCCCAGAAGTTCCGGAATCCCCTTCCATATCGACAGTGACTCCCTGACACTTAGAACGCTACACATTAGAACTTTTTAGTTTAAAATGCATTAAATCAGCATCAACCAACAAAAGTAGCTTTTTACATCCAGCAGGCCTTTGGCATAGACACAAAACCACTAAAACAGCACGAAATCAAGATTAAGTACTTTACATGCTAGAGAAAATATCACACGGCCTTGAATATAAAATAATACAGTCTCCTTCGCCCTCTTCCTCCTCTTCTTCTTCATCCTCTCTGGTTAGCTCCTGTCAAGACGGAGCCGTTATCTAGAGAAATATTGTCGTGGCAACAGACGGGCTGGTCAATCCATCCATCATCTCCTTAAAAACCGAGGTGGTACGACCTTGGCTGGTCTCGTTTTGGTTACGGACACAGGAAAAGGGAAGAGGAAGAACGAAGGGAAGGGATGCAGGTCGTGAATCACGCTCGATGCGACGTGATCTTACCTTCCTCCGGCTTTTTCTACTTTAAGCAGCTCGTAAATAAGCCTAAAATCCAGAGAAATTACGACAGGAAATATATACTAGCTGGGAACGGCAAGGCCGCCGTCTTTCCTCCGTGTATCTTTTCAACGTTCCTTCCATGCTTTGACGATCCATTCATTTCCCAAAGCCAAGAGCTGGTGTGGTGGTGTTGAGGCTGTGGTTTTTAAAGTACATGAAACTCACACTTGGATATTAGCAGAGGTAGCACAGTAGCTACAGTAACTTAGTCAAAGTCAAATGTTACCACAAGTCAAATGTTAATCCAATACAGGTGAAAGTCATAGAGTAAAAAATTTACTGAAGTCCTCAAATACTTGCTTTAAAAAATACTTAAGTATTTAAAGTACATCTTCTTTCGCCGCATTGTTGCATTATCGCATTATTGCCACAACACTTATAATACCTAATGCCTCTGACTAGCGTGTAGAAGCTGTAGAATAAGGAATGTTACAGAATAAAACACAACCCGAACTGACAATGAAAAGCGGTCATTAGCTCATTTTTAAATTAATTGTAAGACTACACGCCCCCACAAAACAGCATAGTTAAAAAAAATGGTTAAACCATTTACCAAACATAGTTTAACACGTTAAACAAAATCTGCAAAGCATAACATGACATTCTAAATTGCTAAAACATCCACATAGAAAGCTATCAGAACATCTAACCAAAAAATCCCAGATAAAACCCAAATAAACTCAAACAAAGACTCCATACCTGAACTTTACTATGACTTTGGCTTTGTTTAGCCAAACAGGAAATGTGAGAAAGGAAACAGGAAGTATAATTTCTCCATTTGTAATGTGTGTCTTCATGGGATTTGTAGTTCCCTCCATTTTCAATTTTGCCAACACAAAAATCTAAATGTGATGAAGCTCCTTTGGTTTCTCTCAAATGATTAGAATGAACTGAAACGTTAGTTAGTCCAGATTAGAATGTGAGGACTAAACCTCCTAAAAGATTTTCTAATCGCAGCAAGCCTAGCCCTAGACTAATTTTGAGTTAGAATTGTAAATATCCATTGGTACTACAATTTAATCCAAGACTAGGCTTAATCCATGAGCAAGAAACTAGTCCTTTAAGTTTTAGTTCCAAAGAAGTTTGGCAAACTTGCTTAAGATATGTTGTCAAGTCTTAAGATATTGACATTTTAAAGAGAGTGGAAGGATAACAGTATTTAGCTGTATGGAACATAGAATGAGAAAAATCTGAAGTAGAGAATGTGTGCAATAGATTAGAACAAACAACCAACTGTACAATCTGAAGCAAAGATGTACAATACTGCAATGTTTACCATATGAGAAGCATGTTATGACTATGAACGTGTGCAAAAGCACAGTACAGGGATGCATTTCCCAAAACTATAGTTGCATTTACATTTACAGTATTTAGCAGACGCTCTTATCCAGAGCGACTTACAACAGTGCTTTGTAGTCCACAACTGTTCTTAGATCCATAAGCTATGTCGACATCTGTAGTTAAACCAAATTACCACGGACTAAGTTTTATACTTTAACGAAAAAAATGGGTTAGAGGAAAGAAGTTCAGACAGACACACGTTAGTGTTTTTTTTTATTTTTTATTTTTATTAAAAGGTTTACATAAAAGGTAAATTAATCCCCTAGATACTCTTTGAAGAGGTGTGTCTTCAGACGACGTTTGAAGACAGCAAGGGACACAGCCGTTCTAACGGCAAGCGGAAGTTGGTTCCACCACTGAGGAGCCAGCACTGCAAAGAGTTTCGATGCATGTTTTCCTCTTCTCTTAAGTAGAGGTGGTTCCAAACGAGCAGCAGTTGATGCTCTCAGAGGACGAGAAGTGACACGTTGTTTAATAAGTGCTGATAGGTAAGGAGGTGCAGTTCCATCCTTGGCCTTAAAGGCAAGTGTTAGGGTTTTGAACCTGATGCGAGCAGCCACAGGGAGCCAGTGCAGGTTCCGCAGCAGAGGTGTGGTGTGTGTGAATTTAGAAACGCTGAAGATAAGTCTCGCAGCTCCGTTCTGGATCAGTTGAAGTGGTCGTGTTGCTTTCAGTGAAAGTCCAGCCATTAGAGAGTTACAGTAGTCCAACTTAGAGAGGGCCAAGGACTGGACGAGAAGCTGAGTAGCTTCAGTGGTGAGAAAGGAGCGGATTCTTCTGATGTTGTGTAGGAGATATCTACAGGACCTAGTGAGGTTGCTAATGTGTGAAGAGAATGACAGTTCGTCATCCAGAATGACACCAAGGTTTCTTGCCGTTTTTGAGGGGATGATAACAGAGTTATCAAAAGAAATGGCAAGGTCAAGGTTTGGTGAAGCACTGCCTTTCAGAGTTCAGTCTTGCTAGGATTTAACTTGAGGTGGTGGGATGTCATCCAAGAAGAGATGTCAGCTAGACACTCTGAGTTGCTAACATATTGATAACTACGTTAACAACAACATGTCAGTTGCTAATGTACACAACGTAGTTGGCAACTATGTTTTTGGGAGATTCTCTGGCATTACCAGTCCCTCCAGGATTTCGCGGGTCTATTTTGAGATTGTTGTGGCCTAAAATTGCTGATTTTGGGGCAGCTTTTCTAAAAAAAAAAAAAAAAAAGTCAGTTTTGCTCAAAATTCTGTGATTTTTGCCCCTTCATAATGATTCTTTAACAATGAATTAAAATCAATTAAATAATTAATTAAAATTTTTATCAAAACCAAGATTATTTTTGTTAACTGTTAACCAGTTATTTCTGAAGCTAAACATGAGGCATTTCCTGTGTCTTCCAAACATAACGAGGAAGTGAGTTCGTTGACGTGTGACTCAGCGGTTTGTGGGAAATGACAACGATCGGTCAAAAATTGTGGAAAAGTAATTGGTGGCCAGTTGGCCTTATGGCGTGAGGTTTTTGATTTTGGTGGGGGTGTAAAAGAGTTGGTGTCCAGGGTGTGAGGGATCGGCTACAACCCGTCTTGCCCTCTTGATGGTCCTGAACTTGTACGTGTCCTGTAGAAATGGAACGTTGAAGCCAATCATCTTCTCGACACAGGGAATTGATGATTGTTTCTTTACCACAATTTTACTGAATGTCGCTTTGACCTTTAACCTCGTTAGGATTTATATACATTTAAACTGCATCTGCTTTGAATCTGATTGAGTCACAAGAACGGCTTCAATTTCATTAACAAGTAACGTGTGTCATTGTTTTTTAGCTTAAACCAATAAATAGCTAAAACCAGCTTTTTGTTGTTAGTGCTAACCAATTAGCGTTCATTGTTTTCATTTTTCGGCCCGAGTACACCTTTTAAACGGCTTGTGAGTTTCTAAACAAGAGCACATTTTCGGTTGTAAGAGGCTCTAACACAAGTTGCAGATGTTATTTTGCAACCGTGTGAAGCAGGAAATAAGATACAGCTCCAGATGGTGTTTTATCCCACGCTGACTGCTTTGTGAGCGTCTTACTTCACTTTATTAGCTGTCTCACACCTCGCACTCTGGTTTTTTATCTCTTGGGTCTGTCTGCTTCCAATGTCAAAAATATTTTTTTTGCGGACGTCTTAGTTGCTTGAAGTGGTCACGGTTTTTAGTTGTCATTCAACAAGGGAATGCTAATAGCTAGCATCTGAGTAAACAAGAAGACGTCAAGAAGACGTTTTTCCGTAAACACACATACGCAGTTTTCACAAGGGTTCTGATATTCACCAATGCTTGTTATTTGAGATTCTGTGAATGCTAAAAAGCTCATTTTTATAATATGTGCATAATATGTGCATACTTGAAATCTGATGTAGACTTTTCTTATTGACTTTCTGAAGAAATTGACTTTCTGGACCAGTAATGGTACCACTCAGGTACTCATGTGCAAGGTACTGCCTCCAAACAATGATGATGGACAATGATTTCATGTCTGATGAAATCACAAAGTCCACAAAGATACGATTTCGTAAGATATATAGATGATAAGGAGTTGGCCATGTGATCAGAAGGTCACCGATTCAAGTCCTAAACCAGTAAAGGTACCACTGAGGTACTCATGACCAAGATACATGACCAAGATACCATCCCTGAACATGGATAATGCTTTGACATCTGATATAACGAAATTCACAATGATGTAGACATTAAGGAGCTGGCCCCATGATCGAAAGGCTGTCAGTTCAAGTCCTCGACCGCTAAAAGTACCACTGAGGTACTCAGAAGGTATTGTGTCCAAGCACTGCCAGAGGACAATGATTTGACGTCTGATGATATCATAAAGTCCACAAATATACGATTTTGTAAGATATAGACGTTAGTAAGTTGGACCTGTGTTCGGATGGTCGTCAGTTCAAGTCCCGAACTGGAAAGGTACCACTGAGGTACTCATAAGCAAGGTACTGTCCACAAGCACTAACAATGGACAATGATTTAACGTCTGATGACGTCACAAAGTCTGCAATGATGCAATTTTGTAAGATATAGATGTTAGTAAGTTGGCCCAGTGATTGGATGGTTGTCAGTTCAAGTCCCAGACTGGTAAAGGTACCACTGAGATAGTTGTAAGCAAGGTACCGTCATCAAGCACTGCTAATTGACAATGATTTGACATTTGATGATATCACAAATCTGCAATGATATAGACATTAAGGTGTTGGCCCTGTGATTGGAAGGTTATGGGTTCAAATCCTGGACTGGTAAAGGTACCACTGCGGTACTCATAAACAAGGTACTGTTGCCAAAAAGCTGCCCACTGCTCCTTCATGGATGGGTAAAATTGCACTGTGCTTAGGTGCGTTCACAATGGCAAAGGATCAGTTAAAAAATGAGTGTGAGGCAGAAAAGCCATTTGATTTGTCAGAACTGTACAAAGATAGTGGGATGCAGGACTGTGTGTGTGTGTGTGTATTTAAGCTCTGACTGCATATGTTTGGCTCATAATGGGAGCATTGAGCCTCTCCAGCTCACCTCACACTTTCCCAGCGACACCTGCACCGCTCTGCAAATTGGCAGCGCAGCGCAAGTTTTAATATACTGCTCCGAGAGGACTGCGTAAATCACTCTCTCAGCGCGCTAATACGGCCAGCTACTCGCGCAGCCACGACTCGACTCCACTTAATCACTTTACCATAAAGTCCCACGTTTCCCAACAGACACCGATGCTACCCGTCAAACGCAACGTCCTAGAGCTGGAAACGCTCATTAGTCAAGTCTGAGAGCTTGAAACGTTTGTTAGTAGAGACGATAAAACATCGTTAAAATGTTTCACGCGACACGATCACTTTAGCTGGTCAACATCTTGCAATGTTCCTTAATGACCCATTTGAAGAGCCTTTTTCATAAGGGCTAGGGTCAAAAGGAGTCTGGCAAACTGTCTTAAGATGTTTTAAAATGTTGATTATCCACAAGAAAACCTCGATATCGGGAATATGATCAGTCTTGTTGATGCAACTAACAAAAGTTTGTTCAGAGCTTCGTTCAAGTGTTTTTCATGTTTATCTTCATTCTAGAAATGAAGTAAGCAAACATTTTGCACAAACACACAAGCAATAAAACTGTGCTCTCCACTGTTTGTAGACTGTAAGAACACATTTTAATTAGAGAACGTTGGTGAAGGTCAGAACACGTGTAAAATCTGCATAATTGAGCTTTAAGAACAAGTTTCCAGGAACAGTTGGTGAATGAGGACCATGACATTCTGAGTAACTTTATTCATTCATTCATTCATTCATTCATTATCCGAACCGCTTAATTGCAACTGGGGTCACGAGGGGACCGAAGCCTATCCCGCGAACTTATGGATGCAATGTGGGGACCAACCCTGGTCAGGCGCCAACACACCGCAGGGCACAATCACCCTCACATTCACAATTTTGAGTCACCAAATTAACCTACAGTGCACGTTTTGGGTTGTGTAGGAAACCCATGCAAACACGGGGAGAGCGTGCAAACTCCACCCAGAAAGACCCCACGGCTGACCGGGGGGCTTGACCCCAGGGCCTTCTCACTGAGTAACGTACGTTTCCTAATTACAGGTATGTTCTCTTCTGGAGAAACTTGTAATTAAGGGTCTTGCTCAGGGACGCCAATGTGGTAGTGCTGGAGGTTGCAGAAAATCTGCATGCAAATGTATTCTGCTGCAAAATCTGTGTTGCAAATGTCTTCTTGGTGCTGCAAAAAATCCTTAAATGCACACACAGGGATTAGGGGTTAATTGGCAGTGTAACTGTTAGGGATTTGGCCTAGGGAGTTGATGGGAAGGACACCGGTTCAAGTTCCGAACCGATAAAGGTACCACTGAGGTACTCATGAGCAAGATACCAGCAGTTTGTTGCAAAATGTCCTAAAGTGTACCCACAGGGATTACGGGTGATATGTGAGGACCAGCATCAAACCAGTAAAGAATCATCCTAGCAGGCTAACATGAATCATAAAAACACAAAAAATAAAATAAAGGCTAAAAATACAAACATTCTGCATGCAAAATTTAGCCTCATTGAGCTGCATGATCTATGTGGCAAAAGCAAATTGACCAGCAATGTCTGATTAGAAAGAATGAGAACAAATTGTGCATAAAACATCTTTAACTTTTGCAAAAATGTTTAAAGTATACATATATACAGATTAAAGGGTTAACAGTATTTCTCAGTAATTTCTTTTTGAAAATCCCTGTTTTTGGATTCATTGTGTTTTTAGCAGTATCTACTCTAGAGTTTTTTATTACGGTCCTTTCTTGTGTTTAACACTTTTGCCGCATTTTTGTTGATTTCCTGCAGTGAATTACGGTGCTTTATGTCATCTAAAGTAAAAACACGAACACAAGGAGGAGTTTTTGGGGGTCAGAAAAGCGCTTTCGTTACACAGCCGTCGGCTTCAAGGCCACCGGTTGAAGTAAATGAACAAAAAAACGGTAACACGTGCTTGGGTTCCGGCCATAACACGAACCTTAAACAAACACACACACACACACACACACACAAGCCGAGTCGTGGTATCGCCTGTCGACACGAGTCGACCTTCGGCGCAGGTAAACACACCTGTATATTTATAGTGTAGCGCTGTAAGGTATATAAACACGGCAGGAGCTCTCTGACGTAAAGTTGGAGAGCGCTGACTAGACGAAAGCCAAAAATCCAGGGTCACGACGAAGCTTCACAAAGAGCTCAGTGTGGATTCACACACACACACACACACACATACACATACAGATGTAGTTTTGGCTGCAAGAAGTTCAGCTTTGCTCTTCATGTTCCTCCTCCGTACATCACATTTAACCCCCATGTTATGGAAAGTTAAGGACGCTATGCTTTATTAATACATTTTAAAAAGCAGAAAACCAAAACATGATGTTCAACGGTTCGGTACGTATCGGTACGGTTTCAGTACATTAATGTTATCTTACTTCTAACATCCATTAGGTTCTTTGCCTTTTCTATTTCTAGAGCTGAAATGATTATTCAAACAACTCAAATAATTCATTTACAAAAAGTCATCGAGATAATTGTTCTAGAATCAAAGCTTCGTCTCATTCTTTTCACTCGCTAGATCATGTTCTGCTTGTATTTCACAGACGCTTATTAGTGACGCACAACGTTTTCAGTTCCACGATCAAGGCAAGACCTGATCCCTATGTATGTCAAAGTATTTGTGAGATGCTCCATGCACAAAAGCAGAAGTAAATGCGTAAAAATGCATAAATGACATTGTTGCGTGATGTTTGTGAGCTCCATTTCTTGCGAAAATGCTACAGGTCAGTCAAATCTCCCCCTTTATTACAGACTAAACTCATAGTTGAGCTGATAACTAGCGTTATCAACCAGCGTTCTACTTGCAATACAGCTATTTATTGAGATTTTCAGCAATTATGGCCGTCCGTCCGCTTTATTGTGATGCGGCTCCTAGTGGATGCACAGGATTATGGGAAATATAGTATAGGAAATATAGCGTGTTTACACAGTTGACCGGCGATTCTGCATAATCACCGTTTAATAAGTTGGCGATGTGCACCCGCCTCCTGCTTGCATTTTAATTCTCATGGATTTGCTTTTATCTCAAATACGCCTTTGCGTTGGATTGACGTAAATCCGTCCAAAGGGCGGAAATCCGTCGTAGCGATGGAGAACTTTAATCCTTGAGAATGTGTGCACAATGACGTTCTTTCAAAAATGTGAGTTTAATGTCGGGCGTACCAGACTATCGCGGTTCACCTGGGTGTATCCAACCAAACAGGGCGTACCCAACGGTCTGGTAAAATACCCTTTAAAACGCTCGCTTCCAGACCAAGAGGTTGTGGGTTCGAGTCCTACCTCCAACGTCACCATCATTGGGCCCTTAAGCAAGACCCTTATTCCCAAGGACCTGACCTGGGCTGAAAATATCAATGTTCAAGTCAAGAGGGCAAAGCAGCGTCTGTACCACCTTAGAAAGTTGAGGAGGTTTGGGGTTTCCCCTACCGTTCTGAAAGCTTTTTATTCTGACGCTGTGGAGAACATCATCATACAGAACATCTTGTCCTGGTATGGGAACAGCTGTGTTCAGGACCAGAAAGCCGAGCAGCGGCGTGCTGCTGCATGTCAGCTCTCCCTTCCCTGCAGGACATTTACGCCAAGAGATGTAGGACCAGGGCAATCAGGATTGTAAAGGACTCCTCTCATCCCAGCAATGGACTATTTCATCTTCTGCAATCAGGCAGAAGGTTCCGCACCATCTTGGCCAAAACAGAGAGACTCAGGAGGAGTATCTATCCTCAGGCCATCCGTTTTCTGAACCAGGACATGCCTTTTCAGTTGAAACAGTTATGATCAGAAGATCATTGCTACAAATCCTAAAATTTGTAGTGTAACGGTTAGGGAGTAGGGCTAGGAAGCTGATTGGAAGGTTGCTGGTTCACGTCCTGAATCAGTAAAATTACCACTGAGGTACTCCTCGGATGGTGCCCATGTCAGCTGCCCACTGCTCTTTCACGGATGGGTCAAATGCAGGGGTCACATATGGTTGTGGTGAACTGTGCACTGTGCTGTGTTCACAACAACAAAAAAAGAAATCACTTTCACTCATTTTTCCATCTCTACATCTCCGTGATTCCTTCTTTCTCTCCCTCACCCTCTCATACGTCCCTCAGGTTCCAGCCTCTTATTTATTTATTCCTCTTCCTCAAGGCCGCAGAGGTCTGGAGAAATTTTGAACTCACTGTGTTTACATGCACATGTAAGTGGAAGCTCGCTTTAGCCATGTGCTAGTGATTTCACCGAGAGGTATCGTATGTTTCGCTCATGTTGAGGAAAGAGAGAGAGAAAAAGAGAGAAGGAGGGAGAGAAAAAGAGAGAGAGAGAGACGCAAGATAATTGCAGGCGATATAAATCTGCGTTGATGAAAAGGAGGCATGCCGGCCTTCTGGTTGGCTGATCACCCTTTTGAGGTTTCACCTCGAGAACTCTTTCTCTCGCTCTCTCTCTCTCTGTCTCTCATTTCTGTCTTTCGTTCCCTCATTTCAGACCCCGGGGAGGTTATCCAGCGAACAGTCCCCTCAGGGGCCTGCACTCGGCCCCTTCTCACTGTCCTAATTGGATCTGGACTGTGTGAATAATCATGCTTCCACACCGAGTTCTTGGGTGTGAATTTTATTTGGGAGAGAGAGATGGGGAAAAGAGGAAGGGAGAGAGAGAGAAAGAAAA